>JAQQSZ010003512.1:0-14421 GCA_028646595.1 Phalanger gymnotis
AGGAAGTATTTTCTTCAGTGGTCTTTTGACCTCCTTTTCCATTGCTCCTTTCAAGGAATTCTTCTCCTCATTGGCTTTTTGTAGCACTTTTGTCATTTGAGTTAGTCTATTTTTTAAGGTGTTATTTTCTTCAGTATTTTTTGGGTCTCCTTTAGCAAGTCATTGACTTCTTTTTCATGGTTTTCTTGCATCACTCTCATTTCTCTTCCCAATTTTTCCTCTACTTCTCTAACTTGCTTTTCCAAATCTTTTTGAGCTCTTCCATGGCCCGAGACCAGTTCACGTTTTTCTTGGAGGCTTTTGATGTAGGCTTTTTGACTTTGTTGACTTCTTCTGGCTGTGTGTTCTGGTCTTCTTTGTCACCATAGAAAGATGCCAAAGTCTGAATCTGAATCTGAGTCCATTTTCACTGCCTCAGCATGTTCCTAGCCAACTACTTGACCCTTGAGTTTTGTATGACTGTTTGTAGAGTAGAGAGTACTTTGTCCCAAGCTTGAGCAGCAGCACTGTTGTTTTCGGAACTATTTCTACACAGCAAACTCTGCCACGCCAGTGCTCTTCCTCCCCAAAGATCTGCCAACCCAGACTGAGACTCAGATTTGAGCAGGCTCTGCACTCCAGCTCTGATCCACCACTTAATTCTCCCCACCAGGGGGGCCTGGGGCCAGAAGCAACTGCAGCAGTAGTTCTGTAGCTGAACGTCCTCTGCTGTCTCCGGTGCAGTGGCTGAACCACAAACTCCTTTCACTCTACCCCAGAAGTTTATTTTCCCACTAATCTTCTCTATTGTCTTTGGTGTTTGTGGGTTGAGAAGTCTGGTAACTGCCACAGCTCACTGATTCAGGGTGCTAGGGTCTGCTCCACCCAGTTCCTGGTCTGGTTGGCCTGGGCGCTAGGCTCTGCTCCGCTCCAAGCTCCATGCATGGTAGACCTTACCCAGCAACCATCCATGCTGTCCTTGGCTGGAGCCATGCTTCCCTCTGCTATTTCTTGGGTTCTGCAGTTCTAGAACTTTTTCAGAGCCATTTTTATAGGTGTTTGGAGGGTCCTGGGGGAGAGCTTTAGGCGAGTCTCTGCTTTCCAGCCTCCATCGTCACTCTGCCCCTAGCAAACACTTTTGAAAAAGGACACAGGGTCAAGGCAGAAAACTGAATAAAGGGGGATTGGATAGGATGGAGGGAAATATAGTTACTCTTTCACAACATGACTGTTATGGAAGTGTTTTGCATAATTATACATGTCTGGCTTATGTTGAATTGCTTGCATTCTCAAGAGGGTATGTATGGAGGGAAGAAGGGAGAGAATTTGGAACTCAATGTTCTAAAAACAAATGCTCAAAATAAAAGGTATTTTGAAATGCAACTGGCAAGCAATGGGGCATTGATATCTATCTTGTCCTACAATAAAGTAAGGGGAAAGGGGATAAAGCAGGGTAGCAGTGGGGTGACAGAAGGAAGTGCAGATTGGGGAAAGGGGCAATCAGAACATATGCCATCTTGGAGTGGGGAGAGGGTAGAAATGGGGAGAACATTTGTAACTCCAAATCTTGCAGAAATCAATGTTGAAATCTAAAAATATTAAATAATAAATCAATAAAAAAGAATAAAAAACTGAATGTGAGACTCAAAAGTGGTCTTAGAACATAGCTTCCCCACTCCCAGCCACTCCCTGTGTATGCCCTACCTTCCCACCACCCTCCCACCCATTCCTAGATGTATTCTCTCTGATCACTTTGGCTAAATCTTTCTCTTTCCTTCAAGGCTCAACTCCATGAAGATTTCTCTGTACATTAAAGCAGAAAGATTCTCTACTTACTAAAGATTTTCCTAAATGGTTTAATCTAGGTCTCCTTTCCCAACATCACATATAACTTGTATGTTATCCTGTATGTGTGTACATACATATATATATACATATTATATATATATATATACATATATGTATGTATGTATGTATGTTGTATCTCATTCTCCTAGACCATAAGCTCCCTGAAGGCAAGATGGAAATTGTTCTATTTCACATATCTGTAACCCCAATCAAGGAACTAATCACCATTTACTAAGTGCCTACTATACACAAGGCCCTAGAGTAAATACTGAGGAGATAAATTTAAATATGAAACACTCCTTCCCTTAAGGAAGCTCTCTAAAGAGAAAGATAAAATAAATGTAAAATACACCTCTCAAAGATTCACTTAAGAACTTGCATTAGCACTTAGACACTGGGGTCCCCAGAGCATCAGCTGACTACTGTCCCTCTCAAGATCCTATACGATGATTTGTAGGGTTAAGTTTTTCAATGCTTTTCATAAGCCCCTACCAGTGACTATCTGCATGATGATCAGTCAGGCTTAATTAACTTTTAGAAAGTGCGTAAACTAAGCCAAAAAAGAAAAGGCAATTATTATAGAAACATTTTGCTTCTTCTTCCCACCCCCAGTCAAAAAACTTGTATGCACAAGGGCCTAGGGAAAATAGGCTGAAAGTTAAAGAATTTGTGTGGCTAAAACATAAACTCACAGTCTCTACTTATTAGAAATCATTTTTTTTCTTCTGTGGCATCTGTATGTAGCTCCTCTTAGGTATGTTTCTCTGCTGCTCTACTAGGCTCACTGTTTTTATGTTAACCTAATGGTGGTTTTCCTTGGTAGACGCTAGTTGTGTCTCTCAGCTTCCAGTATAGATTCTACCATCAGCCAATACTGCTTCAGGCACACTGCTACTGATACTATGGAAAATCCACATCTTCAGATCTTTCACAATTCATGAGGTTATTAATTTGTTAATGGATTGGGGAATAACTCACCACCCTCCCCAAGGCAATTCATTCTCAGTAGTCTTTTACTAATGGACTTGACCACCATGCAAATACCTGGATATGAACAAGGTGGCTGTTTTTATACAGTATCCAAAAGCTGTCATTTGATCTACTCAAACAAACCACAAGATATTTCCCATGTGTGGTGTCATCTGCCTTTCCTCTAATGGCCCAAAAGACTTTTAATCTTTTCA
This sequence comes from Phalanger gymnotis, assembly GCA_028646595.1. Classification (NCBI taxonomy): domain Eukaryota; kingdom Metazoa; phylum Chordata; class Mammalia; order Diprotodontia; family Phalangeridae; genus Phalanger; species Phalanger gymnotis. The sequence continues at coordinate 3,012 of JAQQSZ010003512.1, forward strand.
AAATGAGTAATGACTTTTTCACAATGAGCTCATGAATTTGAGTGAGTGATTAAACTGAGATGTCTAGACTGTGATTAATTGGAAATGGGAGCGAATCCTATCTTTACATATATACACATATATGTATATGTATTTATATATCTATCTATATATATGTATGTATATATACATATATACATATACATACTATATATACATATGTACGCATATATACACACATGTATACATATATACATATACATATATACACATATTTACATACACACATATACAAAACAGCTAGATGGTATCATGGATAGAAGGCCAGACCAGGAATCAGGAAGACTCATCTTCCTGTAAAGCTAATCAGTAAGTGAAAGATCTTTCCTGCCCATGGAATCACCTCAGATGGGGCCAACAAAGGGAGGCCTGATTAGAGACAGGCCCACACCCTTTCACTAACTAGAGCCCCTCAGGGCTCTAAGGTGAGTTGCTAAGACCAGTGTCAATGGTATATGTGCTGAGTTCTTGTCAATTAGATGATGGCTAAGATTGTATAAAAAGAGAGCCTAGAACTGGGAGTAGGAGAACTGGTAGTAGCAGAGTGGAGAATGGCAGGATTCAGAAGTAGAGAGTCCACATCGAGAGTGAGTGCAGAGCGGAGAGTGTTGAACAAGATGAAATTGCAGAGATCAAGGAACTTGGAGTCAGCAGAGCTACAGGAGAGAGTGCTGAGCAGAGAATTAGTATTCCTGAGTGATCTTTTATAGGAAGGCCCTACCAGTGGGTGGGGGGGTGGGGGTGGGGCTACAATATGGCTTGGTTCTTTGGTATAATATTTTGTTATAATTTCCTTGTTAAAACAGTGAGGTGGGCTTACCAGTTTGGGAATATTATTGCTACTATATCAATTTGGGGGCATTGGTCCTTGGGTTTGATCCTTTGGAGTCTAAATAAATGTTATACTTCCTCTGCCTTCTACCTAGAGAATTTCTTATACTTTGAGATTCCGAACCACTCAGGCATGCCCATGGCTCTCTCCAAGGCCATGAATTTTGCCTTACTACTATACTTCCTGAGTTCAAATCTGGCCTCAGACCCTTACTAGTTCTGTGACTACTTAACCCTATTTGCCTCAGTTTCCTCATCTGTAAAATGAGCTGGAGAAGGAAATGGCAAATCACTGTCAGGAAAATCCATATGGGGTCATGAAGAGTCAAATGTGTTGAAATGATTGAATAACAACAAATAAAAATATACAAACTGAATATAAGGTAGTTTCAATATGAAGGGGGGAGGGAGAGGAAAACAGAAAAGACTTCAAATAAAAAATGAGGTTCAGCTGTGGAGATGCTAGCAGACTAAGAGGATAGTTAAAGTGTCAGCCCACAACAGTGTAACAGAGCGTTGTGACTGCAAAAGAGATATAGATGTAAGGTTCTAGCCCAAGGTGGGGAACATCACTTCTATCCAGGGTACAGAATGAGAGGAGGCTTCATGGACAAGGTGCCATCTGAGTTGAGCCTTGATGCTTTGGATGTTAACTGGCAGAGATTTTAGCAGGGCCTGAGGGCTGGAGAATATTGGGGCTGATTGCATATCAGGAAAGAAACTTAGAAGTCGGACTGCACTCCAGGGAAAATCAGAAATAACGTGATTGATTCAATGGAAGCATGAAAATGTGGAATATGTCCAGAAAACAGTATGAGGGTAGAGGACTTGAAGCAGATTAAGACAATGACTATGACAATGATGATGATTGATATTCAGTTAACATTCTGAGGTTTACAAAGCCCTTTCCAAACAATACCTCATTTGATTCTTACAAAAAGCCTGTCAATTAGAGGAACATATTATCCTTATTTTTCAAAAGAGGAAACCAAGGACAAGAATGTTAAATGATTTTCCAAGGGTCACATAGCTAGCAAGTATGTGAGATATGCCTTAGCTCATGACCTCCTAAGTCTGTCTTCCTGATAGATTCCAGTGCTCTATCCACTGTGCTGTCGAGATGAGGCTGGAAATATCCCTAGGCTGGCCATCAGAATCCATGGCTTTTGTTTCAGCTCTGCTACTAGGTATCTGTGCATTCCTGGACAAGTCCCTTGCCCTTTCTAGGCTTATGTTTCCTTACCTCTAGGATAAGGGGACTGCATTAGATGGTTGATAACAGCCTTTTCAGTTCTATGACTTGTTCTCATCATTGTTAGTATCCAGGGAGACGTTAGATAATCTCCACCGTGGGATGCTACACAGGAGATCTCTGCTTCTGGAGGCTGAACTAGCTGACCTCCAAGGTCCCTGCCAACAATCAGAGTCTAAATGGGTGCTTAAGCTCTCTAGCAGAAGCAGCATCATGTAAATAGGTTTGAGTCCTGGGATCTACATTTATTCTGCAAAAGAGGAATGGTTCTTTAGAATGAAAGCAAAATAAGGATAGTAATAAAGATGACGGTGGTGATGATGATGATCAAGATAATAATAATAATAGCTCACATTTCCTCATCCCAAGGCAATACCCCTCAGTTTCCTCAGCTGATATATAATATCTGTACCACCTATTTTCCAGATGAGGGAAGTATATTCTCCACATGTGTGGAGATGTGAGTCAACATTATAGTCATCTTTCTGGCTCCCAAGTTAGAAGACCTGAGTACAAATACAGCCTCTGATGCCTCACAGTTATGTGACCTTGGTAGAGCGGAGAGGGCGCTGTGCTTGGAAATAGAAAGACCAAAGTTCAAACCCTTCCTCAGACCCTTACTAGCTATATCACCTTAGGTAAGTCACTTAGCCTCTATCTGCCTAAACTTTCTCAGCTATAAAATAGGGATGATAAGAGCAGCCATTTCCCAAGATTATTACACGGATAAAAAGTGATATTTGTTTTTATTGTTGTTGTAGAACCTGACCAGGAATCCTACAATATCCTGAAAGTGTGTTATCCAGCCTTCGTTGTTCTCATCTGTAATATAGGGCCAACAATACTCATAGCACTTGTCTTACATAAGTGCTGTATAGAAAGAGATTTGTAGTTGGCAGTCTAAGTCAAATACATTTTGTTATCCAAACATCATGATTGTCTTAGTAGAGAAAGAATAAACCTTGGAGGCAGGAAAACCTTGGTTCAAATCTTACTTCGGATATACACTAGCTGTGTGACCACAGGTAAGTTATCTCTCAGGGCCCTAGACAGTTCTTTACAATCATAAGTTATAGAAAAGGGGCCAATCTGTTTTATTCAAGGGAGTTGCCATCATGGGAATCATTTATACTGGTGGGATTATAGTTCCAGACCCCCATCTTCCCTTGTCCCATCCAGCTGCTAGTATATTAGACTCTGTCTTTGGCACAGAGCTTGCAAAGATGAAAAATGTTACAGCCCCTGCCCTCAAGAAGTTCACCATCATTGGGAGCAAGAAGGAATCAGAAATACACATAATATGTGTAAATAAGGATAATATGAAGCAGAAAGGATAATAATGGCAATGGAGACAATCCTAACAAAATTTAAGAAAATTTGAGCGGGCAGAGGAGGGACTCTTTAGGTAAGCCTCAGAAGGTTCTCTAAATCCTGAAAGTTCTCTCGAGCTGGTCATGGGAGGGGAAGATTTCACCCTGTTAAAGTGTGGAGATTAGTTAATTGTGAGACAGTTATAATCATGATTATTATAATTATGATTATTTGTGTCTGATATTCTACCAACGGCATTGGCAGTAATTGAGGGATGCCTGTGTAAATATCAGAAATTTTCCAGGAGAGTGTTGTGAATGAAAACTCAACTCACATAAACAGCAGAAAGCAACGTTCTAACCAGTATAGCTTTGTCGATACTGGAATAAGTGTTTAAGTAGCCAAAATAATCAGCAAACTCATTGTGTTCTCATTATGTCTTTTTAAAGAATCAATAGCCAAAGGAGAATGAAGTGTTTTCTCTCCCATCTCTTTTCTATCCTAGAGCAGACTTTCATAATGTAAGAAGCTAACCTAATTGTTTCACTATTCCAAGTGAGCTCTGCACAATTGTGGCTTCCAAATTCGACTCTGATGTGATTAGCTCCTATCTGGCTTTTCTTCACATGCATTAAGACAGGCAACAACCATGGAAATACTCCTTAGAAATGTCCCTACAGGGACCAAGCGCTCATCCTTCAGCCCCCAGAGGGGTTATGGGACCTACCCTGCTCTATATAGTTCTGTCCATAAATCAAGAACATACTGCAAGGCAGCCTGTCATACGTTTCCAGATGAATGACTGTGAACAAAATAAACAAATCAATGTGCCTACAATAGGTGAAGTGCTATGCATTTTCAGATCATGTCCAAACTGTAATGAATAGTATATTTGTCAGGTTCTGATTACCTCCCTCAGGAATAAATGGTAAGAGCTTTCTAATGAGGTTTGCTGCCTCTGGTCTAACCTGCAAATGCTACTGGACTTGTTTTCCCTAAGGTACAGCTTTGATCACCTGGGCACAAACACCTTCCGTGGCTCCCCATGACTGAATAAAACCCAAACTCCTCAGTCTGATTTGAAAGATTGTTTTCAATTTGGCTCCAGCTGATCTTTCCAGCCCTGTCTTACAAGGCTATTCTTTAGTCAAACTGAAGTATCCATTGATCCCTGAATGTATCTCAGAGGTTACTTGACTTACCTAATTTCTTCTGCATCAGAGAGAGTTCTCTTTGAGGGGAGGAACTGTCTTTTGCCTTTCTTTGCATCCTCAGCTCTTAGCACAGTATGTGGTGCATGGCAGGTGCTTACTAAATATTTGCTGACTGACTCCCTTTTTTGCCATTTCTTCCTGTCAAAATTCTTGCTGTCCCTCAATGCCCAGATCACACATCATTTCCTCTATCAAACCTTACTTTGTCCTCTCACCTGGAAGTTTCTTTTTATTAGGATCCTTAGGGGGAAAATATAAAGCAGAGGCCTAGAATGCTTTAAGAAAAAATTATCTAGAGCTAGGTGGATCACTAAATATTTCAAGTTACTTGGCTTAGTCTAGAAGGAAAAGAAGAATTTCATTGGGGAGAGATGTGAATGAAGGGAGTCCTTGGAACAGGGGACAACCTTCATAAATGCACAGAAGTGGGCAGGAGAGGCAACATCAGTCAACCATTCAATCAGGAAAAAATGATTAAATGTCTATAGTATGCAAGATACTGTGCTAGGACCTAGGGATATAAAACCAAAAGAAATGGCTCCTGACTTCAAGAAGCTTTTACTCTGTAAGAAGAACCAACACGAATATTGGTAAGGGTATCCAAAAATAATTACAAAACATATATGAAGCAAATACAAGGTTATTTGAATGAGATTTACTAAAAGCTGGGGGTGGGTTCAAGAAATGCATCATGTAGGAAGCACAGTCTGAGTTGTGTTTTGAAGGAAATCTGGGATTCTAAGAGGCAGAGGTAAAGAGAGTGCATTCCAGGCATAGGAGAGGGAATGTAGCAAGTCACAGAGAGGGAATGTTGGGTCTGAGGAGTAGTAAAAGGGCCTGTTTTATTGGACTGTATAGTAAATGAAAGGGACTGAGGTACAGTAAGACTACAAAAGCACATAGACATCATATTTTGAAAAGCTCTAAGTATCAGAATTTGTTTTTGATCCTGGAGGTAAGAGGAAGGCCATCTAAAGAAGCCTATTCTCTGAATGGGCATTACCTTAAGTTAATACATAAAAAGGCCTGAGCCTAAAAAGGCTAGGGTATCCCATTGCATCCTGGGCCGTCTCTAGTCATCCTGATGAATTTCTGGTCCCTGGATCCAGATAGCTCCGGAGGAGAAAGTAAGGCTGGTAACCTTGAATAGCCCTCCCTCCTTCAAATCAAAGTCATGTCATCATTTCCCTGATGCCATGTTCCTCTTCTAAAATGAAGGACAGACACAACAACAATAAGGAGTCATGGTAGGTTTTTTTGCTATTGTTGTTTTTGTTTGTTTAAGTGAAGAAGTAATACAGTGAGACCCATACTCTAGGAATATTACACAGTCTCTCTCTGTCCAAATTAAATTATCCTTTCGCAGACCAGAGTACCATGTCTATATCTACTTGGTGTCACCCATCATAGTTCATACAGCATTTATCACAAAGATAGGCTGAAATCTCCACTCACTACCCTGAAATCCAGATTCTCTCAGGATGTAAGCTTGGTGCTCTTTGAGAAGCTATATTCATTCTTTCTAGACATTAGTTTATAACCTTAGGCACAAGTGCATTAGAGTAAAAAGATGGCCCTCTACCTCCCATTTTTTATGGCTTCTCTCCCTGGTCACTGCCCAGTGTTTTTATAAATGCATTTTTCATAAAGGAAAATAGTCCAAGAAATTAAAGCAATGAATTAATAGATTGGTCCTCTCAGCGGAAGCAGGGTGGTACAGTGGGAAAACAGCTAGTTTTATTGTCTGAGCTCCTAGATTCAAATGCTAGCTGGGCCTTTAGTATCTGTGTGACCGTGAGGAGTGACTCTGGGGGCCGCCAATTGTTTTCTTTTCTATAAAATGAAGGGATTAGATTATATGACTCCAGTGATCCCTTCTCACTTTGAATTTATGTTCTGTTATTCTCTGAGTATTATCTGTTTAGACGAAATGAATTTTAGAATTGCACTCAAACTATTTCAGAGTTGGGAGGATTCCTTAGCAATCACCTGGTCCAACCCATACCTCAGAAGAAATATCCTAGACCAGAGGTATCAAACTCAAATAGAAATGGGGGTCATACCATACTGCAGGTAGTATACTGACTTAGGAACCACATATTATCATTATCTATGTTTTAGGGTATCTTGATTTATTTTGTTAAACATTTCCCAATTACATTTTAATCTGCTTTAGGCTGTACTCAGGAGTATTGCCCAGAGTGCTGGACACCTCTGCCCTAGACAGTATCTTGAATGGTTACCAAACTTTTATTTGAATACTTTTTTTTCCCTAAAGGTAACTCATTGTCTCTAAAGAGAATCTTTTGCATTTTTGAGAGCTCCAGAAAGTTCCTTTGGAAATCAGCCTCTTGGAAACTACCACTCATATCTTTTAAAGTTAACTTCTTTTGCCTATAAGAGTCCTAAAAGTCTTTGAAAACAGAGGTTACGCTCCCTCTTAAGCTTTTCTTAGAACAAAGAAATGAAAGAATGATGGGCATAGTGGAATCTATGTAAAGGGTATATTTGCAAGATTTAGGACTTCTCAAAGCAAACCATATTCATTATTCTCTACCAAGCCTGAATTTGACAAGCTAGGCCTGAAAATAAGACTTTACTACTCATTTCCACAATGCACTGCCCCTACTGAGGCGTATTATTGCCAAGAGACAAGGATAAGTACAAAGAGCCTGAGGAAGATGTTCAGAAGACCTGGGTTCTAGTCCAGGTTTGTCAATAATTGCATGAGTGTGTGTGTGTGTGTGTGTGTGTGTGTGTGTGTGTGTGTTCCAAGAAAATTCATTAAAGCTCTCTGGCCTTCAGGCTCTTCATTGGTAAGATGCCAGAGCAAGACTAAATGATCTGAAATATTGCTTTACACTTTAAAGTTCTACAACCCAATGATTTGATGAGCTTCTTACATGCAAATTAATGAAATTAAAACATCAACTTTTAGGTTTTAAACTCTTGAAATGTATTCTTCAAATGAATGCCCTCCTATTTTACAACTGCCATTTTACCTGAATTATTAAGTTCATGAGCCTTTGAAATTTGGCTTACTACTTTTTGATTCAGGCCCCATTACCCTACAATCACAGAATCATATGATATCAGAGGTGAAAATGACCTCAGAAAATGGAACACTTACAGTCAAAGGAAGAGACCTTAAAATATAGAACATGGTAAATGAGAAGTAGAATCAGTCTTACAGCAAAAACAGGGTGCAAAAATCACAAAACTTGAGAGCCACATTGGTCTTTAGGATACTTTTATATATCGCTCCTTTTCATATTCTTTAGGGCAGGCTATACCAACCTATACTTGGACAAAAACTCCTTCTACAATAGTCTTCAGGTTTTGCCTTTAGAAATGTATTCAAAGGGAACCCACTACCTCCTAGAGCAACCAATTTAACTTTTGGATAGATCTGATTGTTAGGAAGTTTTATTTCTTGGCTGCTTCTTCCTCCTCCTCTTCTTCCTCCTCCTTGTCCTTTCATTACAACAAATTTTCTTTTTTGCAACTTTCCCCCATTCCTCAAAATTCTACTCCCTAAGAGAGAAAAGTAACCAGTCTGATGCATCTTTTACCTGTCATTCATTGAAATACTTGAAAACAGCTATTCTCTTCTCACTTAGTCTTCTGTTTTTGCCTAAAAATGCCCAGTTTCTTCAGTCAAGATTAATATGGCAAGTTCTCTCTGCCCTTTCCCATTCCAGTTACGCTAGTTTGGATAATCTCCCTCCATGATCTCCTTAAAATGCATCATCTCAAACTACGCACAATGCTCCAAATGTAGTCTGATCCCTTGTTGCTGTGACTCTCTTAATGTAGCCTAATATTGCATTAGTTATTGTGGCTGCCTTTTAAAATGATGATTCATATTAAACTTGAACCAAAATCCATAGAAAACCCACAGATATTTTTTAAATATCAACTGATGTCTAGCCATGCCTCCCACATCTTGACTTGTAAAGTTCATATTCTGAACACAAGCACAAGATGCATTTATCTTTTAAAAATTTCTTGTTTTTAGATTCCACTTAGTATTGTAGCTTGTTAAGGCAATTTGACATTCTGCATCTATCATACATTATGCTAGCTAATACTCCTAGCTATGTGTCAATGGTAAATTTGACAGGCATTCCAGATAAGGTTTTACATAAGTCATTGATAAAAATGTTAAACAGAACAGAGAAAGGACAGATACCTCTGGTCCTCCCTAAAAAAATTCACAAAAACAAAAACAAACCACTTTCCAAATTTACCCATACTTTAACTCATCAATGACTGCTCCTTGTGTCCTGCCATTAAACCAGTTCTATATCAATCTATTTTCTGCCCTTGACTACTCTACACCTTTCCATCATTTCTACAAGTGTTATACCATTTCCTCAATGTAAATTGATGATGTTGAATTAAATATATCTAATCCCCAAGTTAAACTTTATCAGTTCTTTGTTAAAATCTAGGTAAGTCTCTCTCTCCCTCCCTCCCTCTCTCTCTGTATGTGTATATATATATATATATGTCTAAGTATATATGTATATATATATATATACATATATGTATGTATATATACATACGTGCAATGTATGTATATATATACATACATACATGTACACACACACACACACACACACACACAGAATTTCCAGAACTACCAGTGGAATAACTCTGCCAAGTAAGGAAATAAAATTAGTCTGGGGAAGCTAGGTGGCACAGTGTATAGATATAAGGAGGATCTGAGTTCAAATCTGGCCTCAGACACTTGACACTTACAAGCTGTGTGATTCTGGGCAAGTCACTTAACCCCAACTGCCTCTTTAAAAAAAGATTAATCTAGAATGATCTGGTCTTGATGAACCCATTCTGGCTCCCTGTGATCACTGCTTCATTTTTCTCTTTCTTTTTTTTTTTTTGGGTAGGGGGCAAGAGAGGAGAAGCATGTGGGGGTTAAGTGACTTGCCCAGGGTCACACAGGTAGTAAGTGTCTGAGGTCATATTTGAATTCAGATCCTCCCGACTTCACTGCTTCCTTTTCTACATGGTCACTAAAATTCCCATTAATAATATATAACATTTTAGAGTTGTGAGGAATATCCGAACATAGAATATAAACTATTGCAGCAAGAAGGAAATGTATGAGCAGAGAGTAGAAGACTTCAAAGATCATCTAGTTTAACCCCTCTCCCCCCTTTTTTTGACTGATGAGGGACAGAATCTTAAATAAGGGAAGGAACTTGTCTAGGAATCAACATCTCATTTAACTGGCAAAGAGAAAGGTGATTAAGAAAAAGATAGCTAGCTGGGATTTGGAGGAAATATAATAGTTGCTTTATAAGGGACAAATAACTATTTAATGGCTCCCTCATTACATGACAATTAGAATTCATATCACTGCAGTGTACTTCCATGTCTATTTATGACCTATACAGAACACAGTTATTACACTTGGTGCCATTAAGTAATCCACAATTTGCAGTAACAGCCAACATGATGATTACAGAGCACAATTAGCCATGTAATTATCTTGTTATGCCAGAGTAATTACATGGATGCATTGTTTGTATATTACAAGTTACTCATATGCCTATTCACAATTTTTCTTTGACACAGTGAGAATTGTCCTTGGAGTCGCTCCTCCAATCTTAAAAAAAAGTCCAATGAATGACAATATTAATGCTATTTCTCCCCAGTCATTGCTAAATGCAAACACTGGGGCCAAAGCATTGGAAAGATGAGACCTCCCAACTTTACTCAGTAACCATGACCATGTATCCATGCCTTAATAGGTAGAATGTAGCATGATGGAAAAAGTCTTGTTTTCAGAGCCAAATAACCTGGGTTCGCATCACGTCTGTGGCACTTATTAACAGTGTGACATGGGGCAAGTCACTTGGTCTTGCTAGCTTTCAATTTTTCAATCTTTTAAATGATGAAATGTTGTTAAAGTATCCCTCCTAGGCCTAATTCCTGGGCAGATCACATGGCAAATGCTATAATTAGATTCAAAAGACTCACAGGATCTACTGTTCTCATTTTTCAGCCATCTCTAATGGTGGAAATACAGGCCTTTGCTTCTTTTCCCTGAACCACAATGACCTCTCTATTTCTCCCTGCTGACACTTCCTATCCTTCAGGACTAACTCAGATACTCTCTTTTCCAAGTATTCCTTTATCATCTGTAGCATCTGGCTCTCTCTCACTCCAGAGATGTTGATGGCACTTTCTCTCCTATGCAGTTATCGTGTTGTATTTAGCATCATAGGTCTCTTGTACTGCTTTTATCTCCTCTGCATGCTTGGCTGCTGTGGAGTAATATAAAGCTTGCCTTCTGCCTCTGACACTTATTAACCACGTGGCTCAAAGCACACCATTTCATCAGTTTTGTGATGGGTAAAGTATAGGGAAGAGTCAGAGATGGCTCTGGTTTCAAGTATGGGTAAATGGAAGGATGGTGGTACCTTCAGGAAAAATTAGGAAGTGAATTAGGTTAGGGGAGGAAGAAGAATTCAGTTTGGGGCATCTGATGAAGAAGTTCACTATATCTCAGAACCTTCTCAAAAAGGAGGTCCTGGCCTTTCCATAATTCACAACGGGTATGCAAGAGGTCTAGAAAATAGAGGTGGTCATTTCTGTACAAAAACAGTAGATTTTATACGATCATGGGTAACTCACTTCTCTACTCTAGAATCTAGTTTTCCTACCTATCAGATGAAAATAATAACACTTATAAATTGTGAACCGATGTAGCCATTCTGAAAAGCAATATGGAACT
>JAQQSZ010003513.1:0-14421 GCA_028646595.1 Phalanger gymnotis
GTCTGGGTCTCTCTTTCTCTCTCCCCTCTTTGGCTCATCCCTCCGGGTCCCTCTTTCTCTCCCCCCTCCATCTCCATCACTCCCTCTTTCTCTCTCCCCTCCTTGGCTCAGCCCTCTGGGTCCCTCTTTCTCTCTCCCCTCCTTGGCTCAGCCTTCTGGGTCCCTCTTTCTTTTTCTCCCTGCATCTCCAGAACTCCCTCTTTCTGTGGGTCCTCTCCCACTCCATTTCTCACGCTCTAGATTTTTTCCTCAGGTATTTTTAATGTCTTGTTGCCATTTTCTTTGTTTTATACATGTTTTTTTTCATCTCTGTCATGACGTACTGACTGTCCCTGCCTCCATTCGAAGCCCTCCCTTGTAACAAGTCTGCAAACTCAAGCAAAACAAAGGAACACAGTCTTCAGCTTGTCTTTCCTCCCCTTCAGGCCTTCTCTGTTCCCTAACCTCTGCACTCAATCTCCTATCTCCAGGCCTTTCCCTGGGCTGTCTGTCACTCCTGCCTGAAATGGCCTTTCTCCTGGATGCCACCTTTAAGATTCCAAGCTTCTTTTAAGGCTCAGCTCCGGGGAAGCCTTTACTGCTCCCTTTCCTTCTAGGCTGCCCTTTTCTGGTCCTTGAATTAGCACATATATTCTTTTCTATTTGCAGTCCTCCCACCGAGGGATCAAGAACTTTTCTCTCTGCAACCCCAACACCTAGCCCAGTGCCTTGTACATAGAGGGCACTTAATGAATTCTTGTTGAATTGGATTTCGGATATTTTTCAATGTTTTCCCAGGTCTCATGAGATTATCCAAATAACCCCACCCCTGTAAATAGTTCACGTGTCCCACTTCTCTTTCCTAGAGCCCCTTAAAAGTGGCCTAGGCTCCCCTCTATCCCTTGGAGAATACATTCAAATTGGGAGAATCCCGCCCCACAGATAAAAGCCACCTTCTCTTATCTTGTTCTGTCATAGGAATCTGACAGTCCCCACTGCATGGGTCCAACATGAACCACCAACCCACTTAACTCTGAGACTGACTGAGCATCTGGAGACCCCAACAAGTGTCCTCTAGCCTTTGCTAGAGTGAGGGGAACCCTGCTCGCCTCCCAAGGTGGCTCAGTCTGCTTCTCATATGCTGTGGTGCTTTTTCTTGTTGGGATATTTTCCCTTCTGACTAGCCTATATTTTTCTCTTTATAACTTCCACTCACAGCTCCTGGTCCTGTTCTCTGGGGTCAAGAAGAACATGGCTTATCCCTCTTCCTGGAGATGGCTCTTTAGATATTTGAAAAGTCATAGACTGCCCCCTCTCAGCCTTCAGGAGGCTAAGCCCATCTTTGCTACCACCTCCTTCAACTAATCCTCTGATAACGTGGTTTGGGGGCTTTTTACTCCCCATCTGACCAACGACCTTCCTAAAAGGCAGCTTGCATGTTGGATATGGTCTGAGAGAGTGCTCTTCTGTATCTGTGTCTGTCTACACCACTCCGGTCTCAGATTTAGGCGTCTTTTTTTCCTTCTCTTTGTTGCCTTTTCTCCGTGTCAGTCTTTTGCGTGACTCTCTCTCCTTATGTGTTTCTGCATCTATCTGTCTCTCTATGTCCTCTATCACTCCATGGTGTTTCCACAGTCTGGCTAGCAGCTTCTGTGGGGGTGTAAGATCCACCCACAACCAGCACCCAGAAAGCTGCCAGCACCCAGAAAGCACAGGTTCTTTTGATCTGCTTAACTAAGGAAAGCAAGGTGAAGGGGTTGGCAAGCTTACTTTAATTCAGCACACAAATATCATTCACTTTGTTCAGGGAAAAAAGCCAGCACACTGAACTTCAGAGCGAAATACAAACAAATTACAAACATCAACAGACAGACCCAATACAATTCATAGTTACCAACAACTAGGTTCAGCCCAGGAGCTCAGAACAAGGGCTGGCCCAGAGTCACGCGCCACCACTGCTGCAGCAAAGAGCTCCAAGGAAGAGGAGGCCAAGCTCTAGTTTTATATCTTTTTCAGCGTCAGGGGTGAGTCACACATGCCACTCACCCAGTGACCTAAAAACATCACAAAGAGGCGACTTAAACTCAAGTGGTCTAAGAGCCTCTGCTGTCCCAGACATGTAAACTAGGCCCTCCCTGGAGTTAGCCCCACCTCGGGCCCCACCTTAGTTGCCAATCCACACCCACATAGGATTTACACCTAATAGGGGTTCGGGCCTGGGGCCTAGCACCTAGTAAGGCTCAATGAAATACACTGAATTACTCAAACAAAACAAAGGCCATTTTGCTTACCAACACACATGGCACAGTGGCAAGCCCATAGCTCTGGAGTCAGAGAACTCGGCTTCACATCATACCTCTGACACTTGGCATGACCCTGACTTCCAGGCGCTCAGCTTCCTCAACTGTCCAATGAGGGGAATGAATTAGGTGGCCTCTGAGCACTTCTCCAGCTCTAAAGGCATGATGATCCTCCTTCCTCCATATCCCACTGTCTTTTCTCCATCTCCATTTTTCTTTGCCTTCCCCAGGCTTTTTCTCCCCTTCTGTATTCCCCTCTGTCTCCCCAACACTTTGGCTCCTCTCTGGCTTCTTTGCTCAACAGGTCAACAAGCCTTTCCTATGCTCCAGGCCCTGAGCTAAATTCTGGGGACAGAAAGAAAGGCAAATGCAGTTCTTGTCCTCAAGGAGCTCACAGAATAATGGAGGAGACAGCATGCGAACAGTTGTGTACAAATAGAGTTGTTGTTGTGCAGTCATCTTTCAGTCCTGTATGTGCGTATGGCGAATGGTAAGTGATCTCAGGGGAAGGAAATGCTTCTTGCAGGAAGTGAGATTGATATTTCTAGCAGCTCTTTTTGTGGTGGCCAAGAATTGGAAACTGAGGGGATGCCCATCAGTTGGGGAATGGCTGAACAAGTTGTGGTATATGATTGTGATGGAAAACTATTGTGCTATAAGAAATGGTGAGCAGGGAGACTTCAGAAAAACCTGGGAAGACTTACATGAACTGATGTTGAGTGAAGTGAGCAGAACCAGGAGAACATTGTACACAGTAACGGCCACATTGTATGATGATCAACTCTGATAGACTTAGCTCTTCCCAGCAATACAATGATGTAAGGCAATTCCAAAAGACTCATGATGGAAAATGCTGACTACATTCGGAGAGAACTATGGATTCTGAATGAAGATTGAAGCAGACTATTTTTCCTTTTTTTCCTCTTTCTCGTGGCTTTTCCCTTGGGTTCTAATTCTTCTTTCCAACATGACTAATGTGGAAATATGTTTAATATTGCACATGTGTTGTACAACGTACAGCCTATAGCAGTTTGGTCTTTGGGGAGGGGGAGAAAATTTAAAACGCAAAATCTTGTAAAGGCGAATGTTAAAAACATAAATAAATATTAAAAAAGAAAAGGAAGAGAGATTTTAGCTAAGACTTGAAGGAAGCCAGGAAGGCCAAAAGGTAGAGGCAGGGCAAGAAAGCATCCAAAGCAAGGGGGAACGCCAGCAAGAAAGCACGGATTCAGGAGATGGAGTTTCTCGTGTGAGGAAAAGCAAGGCCAGTTTCTTTAGATTATTGAATATGTAGAGGGAAGTAAAGCTTAAAAAGAAGGGCAAGTTAGGAAGGGGCTGGGTTATACGAGGTTTTTAAAAGCCAAAAAAAAGGATTTTATATTTGATTCTGGAGGTAATAGGGAGCCGTTGTGACTTGAGTGGGGCACTGGTGACATGGTCAGACCTGCACTTTAGGAGGAGCACTTTGGTAGCTGAATGGATAATTCGAGCCAGGAAGACCAAGCAGAAGAGTCCATGTGGGAGGTGAGGACGGCTTCGACTAGAGTGCTGGAAGTGGCAGAGGAGAGAAGGAGGCATATCTGAGAGTCGTTGGGGAGGGAGAATGGACCAGACTCGGCAACAGATTGGATCTGAGGGGTGGCGTTGAGAGAAAGTGAGAGCTGTGGCTGACACCTAGGAAGGCTGTGTTCTGTCTTAGATGTGTTGAGTTTAAAGATATCTAGGGGATGTCCAGTTTGAGATGTGATTCTGGAAGTCAGGAGAGAGGTTAGGGCTGGATAGACAGATCTGAGAATCATCTGCATAGAGATGATCACTGAATTCATGAAAATTGATGAGATCACCAAGGAAAAGCGGATAAGGAGAGAAAAGGACCAAAGACAGAGCCTCGAGGGATATTTATGGTTAGGGGGCAGAGAGAAGCTAGAGGAAGATCCAATGAAGGAGGCCAAGAAGGATCAGTCTCACAGGTAGGGGAGAGAAACAGGAGAAAGCTAAGGAGAAGAGGTTATCACTGTGTCCTCATTCCTCTTTCCCTTCACTTTCTCGCTCTATTTCTCAGTCTTCTCTTCCTTTTTTCTGTTTCCTGTGTGTCTTTCTTCCCTCACTCAGCCCTCACATTGTTTGCCCTTCTCTTAACATGTTTCCTTTTAACCTTGCTCCCCTTTGTTTCCCCCTTTTCAATTTATCTCCATCTTAATCTTTCTCTTTTGTCCTTCTCTGGCTGTTCCCTCTTTGATTCTCCTCCTTCCATATTCCACTGCATCATCTCCCCTTCTCTCATTCCCCTCCTTTCTTCTTCCAGCTTTTCCTTTAGCGTCTGACCCACATGGGAATCAAATCTATGAGAATTTGTAGAAAAAGGGTCATTTAGCATGGGAAAGCAAACATGGTAGCTGCTTCAGTAACTGAAGGGCCTTCGCGGAGGAAGATGATAGACTTGTTTGGCTTAGCCCCAGAGAGCAGAGTGAGGGGCAAAAGGGGGAAAATTTCCCAAGAGGCAATTTAGGCTCCTCCCAACTAGAACTGGCCCTGGATGGCAGACATGGGCTGTCTACCCCCTCTCCCCACCACCAGGTCACCAAGTGATGATGGCTTATTGCTGTTGGGGGTAGGGGAAATCTCTTTCAGATCATGCAGTAAATGGGACCACCTCGTAGCCCTTCACTTGTGGAGCTAGTCCATCTCCAAGGTCTTCTTTCTACTTCCAAGTTGCCTGAAATTACCCACATTGAGGAGAGTGCCAGGGAAACTTGGCTTCTCAGGGGATGATTTGGAAAGCCCATTGGACTGTAGAAGTCATCTAGTCCAACCCCGGTATTGTATATTGGGAAAAACCGAGTCCCTCCGAAGTGAAATGATGTGCCCAAGGCGATATGGGCGGCAATGGGCGGAGCCAGGGTTTGCACCCAGCACTTTTGACCCCATCTAAGGACGCTCTCCTTTCTGCTCCCACAAAAGACTAGCGAGGAATAGGGATGCAAGGCTGCGGGGAGAAGCTCTCAACTCCCTAGAAAGGCAGCGGCGGGTGTCCCCAAGGGCCACGATCTGGCGCAGCGCCCCCCTCCACTCCCCTCCTATTTCCTCAACGAAAACTAGAGACCCGGCCGGCACACCGCCGAGGCGACAAGTCCTCCAAGTTGCCTAGAACGACACCGGAAGTACACGCGGGAGCTCAGCGGCTCTCTCCGCCCACTTCCGCCCTCAATTTCGTTGCTCCGCGGGGACCTAGCACCCCCTGCTGGGCCCGAGCGCTGCGAGCTTCATGGCTGTTGGTGCTGAGCCCAGTAATGGGCCGCTTCTGCCTGGAGGGGGCTGTTTAGAGGCCATTAAAATGATGTATATGTTTTATTCCTGCCTTTGCGTCCCTCCCCGGGAGCCAGCCCTTAGAACCAATAAACCAGTCAACCCTGAAGTCTGACTTTATATGCAATGTTCCGCACCAGTGGACCCCCACCTCTTCAATTGCTTTCCAATCTTTTCTTTTTACAGATGAGAAAACAGGCTTAGAGTGCACACTTGTCCAAGGAAGTGGCAGAGCAGGGAGACAGGGCATGTAAAGCTGGCCTGGAGTCACAGGAGCCTGAGTTTGAGGCACTCCTCTGACCCATGCTGGCCCTTACGATCCTGGGCACTCACTTAAGAGTCAGTTCTCTGGTTCTATACATTGTCAAGCAGTTGTCTATGTGTACTGGTGGAGGGATGCTTCCTCAGAGGGAGTTTCCTTTACTGATGAAACCTCTGGTAAAATTGTAGGGGCAAAAAGGCTGCTTTGAGAGCATCACCTCTACCATGTTAAGGTCATAGCTTTGGAGTTGGAAAAGACTTTAGAACCCAGCAAGACAGCTAAGAGAATGCAGCAGAGAGAGCACTAGGCCTGGAGAAAGGAAGACCCAAGTTCAAATTGGACCTCAGACCCTTATTGGCTGTGCCTCCCTGGGCAAGTGACATAACCTCTGCCTGCCTCAGTTTCTTCATCTGTAAAAAAAGAGATCATAAGAACCCCTCCCTCTCAGGGTCGTTGTGGGGATCAAATGTGATAATAACTGTAAATTGTTGGCAATGATTACTGTTCTGTAGCACAGCTTGAGGCCTGGCACAGATAGGCCCCCTTCATTTCCACTTGTTTCCGCTGTTTCTCTGGAGATTCTTGACTTATTTTTCCTCCATGTGAATTTTGTTATCATTTTAGTTCTCTAAAGTAATTGTTTGGCATTGAGGAAGTGAATTCACTTAGGCAGTTGGCTGGTTGTTACCATTCATGTTCGAAGAGGACCAAAATGACATCACTATGTTGGGGTCAAGGTATAGTGTGTCCAACTGTGGCTGATGAGACCAAGAGAAGATTGCTGTGCTTTAGCACAGGTCAAGTACAAATGGTCCCCAAATGCTTGTTTCCTTGTCTCCCCAGTGACTTAATGCCATCATTTTAGAAGTGAGAAAACCAAGGTAGACAGAAGTCAGGGGACCTGATCACATAGCTAGTTAGGGTCTGAGGTGGGACCTAGAACCTTTTCTTCCAAAGTTAGAATTCCTTCTTTTCGCCTTCATGTCACAGACAAACCCAGGAGACGTCAGAAGCTATGAAGTCCAACTGTGACCCTAAGGAGATTCCCCTCCCTGAGAAGCTGCAATTCAAGCACCTACTATGTGCCAAGTCCTGAGGATACAAAGGTGGAAAACAAGAGTCCTTGACCATTCTGCCGGGAAACGCCGAGTGTACACAGATAAGTAGATACCCGGTCTCCATCAGGAGACAGATGCAAAGTAAATACAGTCACTTGGGCCACGTGCTGACAGCTGTGGGTGGGGCTCAGGGAAGGTTTCTTGTCCCTTACACTGGAGCCGATACTTGAAGGGAGATCGAAGGTCCAAGAGGAGGAAGTAAGGAGGGGGAGCATTCCAGGAATTGAGGGAGTGTAGCCTGAGCAAAGACAGAGCATCAGGAAACAGAATGTTGCTGTTGTTCGATCATTTCGGTCACATCCAATCTTTGTGACCCCACTTGGGGATTTTCTTGGCAAACATCCTGGGGTGGTTCGTCATTTCCTTCTCCAGCTCATTTTACAGATGGGGAAACTGAGGCAAACAGGGTGAAGTGACTTGCCCAGAGTCGCACAGCTAGGAAGCGTCTCAGGTCAAATTTGAACTCAGGTCTTCCTCACTGGAGGCCTAGTGCTCTAACCACTGCAGTGCCACCTAGCTGGCCTCACTGGCTCTGGATTCACACAAACAAGGTTCCAACTGAGGTTGACTCCCCTGCCCCCACAGGCTTGCCTCTCTCACTTTGCTGGAGCTACAAGGTCAGTGCTAATAGCATTATAGGTATGAGGGGAAGGGAATACGCATTTTATAGCAACTACTGTGTGCCAGGCACAGTACTGATCTCATCTGAACCTCACAACAACCCTAAGAGGTAGGTGTTTTTATTATTAGCCCCATTTGACAGATGAGGAAACTGAGGTAGACAGGGTGAAGTGACTTGCCTAGGGTTATACAGCAGAATTTAAACCCTGTCCAGTTGTGGCTCTAGTTCACCTATCAGCCTCCATAGAACACCTTGGTCAGATTGGCTTAGAGCCACAATTGGAGGGTTTCAAATTTCAAACTTTATCCTAGAGTCAATAGGGAGCCATAGAAGATCCTTGAGCAAAGGAGTAACAAGATTCAGATGTCCAGAGAGTGGAACTCCTGACCTGCTAAAGCACCCCAATTTACTTCTGGACAACTTTAAGCATCAGGGAGTTTTTCCTTTCATCAAACCTAATAGTAATTTCATTCTTCAAAAGGTGGAAGAATCAAACCGGGAAAGGAGGAGCCAGTTGCTGAGATAGACCTGATGGGAAACTCGAGCAGGGAAGGGACCAGTCCCTGAGGATTTGGGATAGATAAGAGGAAACTGGGCTATAGGCTGACATGCCCCCTAAATTTGGAGAGGTCAGAGTTCAAGGGAATTCTCAAGGGAAACTCAGCTCAGCGGGGAGGGAAAGGAAGTTTCTGGAAGGAAATTCTGAAGATGCATAAAGAGATAATGCCAGGCAGGAGGAAAAGGCAGGCAAGAGAGAGTGGGGAGAAAGGTCTGTTGTGCAGTGCTGGGCTTTGTTGAGTTTGGTTGTGTTGTTCTGTGTAGTACTTTGTTGTGCCGGGTTGTGAAGTACTATGTTATATTACTCCCTATTGTCTTGTACTTTCTTGGGTTGCACTTTGTTGTGCTATGCCGTGTTGGTTACAATGTGATTGTTGTGTTGTGCTGTGTTGTGTTGTGAAGTGCTATGTTTTATTGTACTGCTCTGTGTTGTGTCATGCTTTGTTGGGTTATGATGTGATTGTTGTGTTGTGTTGTGAAGTGCTGTGTCGTGTTGTACTTTGTCGTGATGGTTGAATTGTGTTGTGTTATGATATGCTTGTTGTACTGTGTTGTGATGTGAAGTGTGTGTTTTGTTGTGCTGAATTGCATTGTTTTGTGTTGGGTTGTGCTTTGTTGGTTGTACTCAGTTATGATTTGTTGTGTTTAACTGTTGTGCAGTGCTGTGTTGCTTTGTTCTATATTGTGTTGTGCTGTCGTGTTGCATTATATTGTGATGTGCTTATTATGTTGTATTATGCTATTTTGTGCTGTGCTGTCTTGTACTTTTGTTGTGTTTAGCTGTGTTGTGCTACATTGTGTTTTATTGTGTTATGCTGGTCTTTACTGTATTGTCTTGGGTTGTGCTGTGCTGTGCTGCGCTGTTTGCTGAGATCTACTGTGGTGTCCTTATGCTTTGCCGTGTTGTGTTGTTTTGTGGTATTTTGCACTGTGCTGTCATAGTTTGTTGTGTGTAGCTGTTGTGCTGTGTTGTGTTGTGCTGTATGGCATTATTTTGTGCACTGCTAGGTTGTATTGTGCTTTGTTGTCTTGTTCTGTGCTATGCTTTGTTGTGTTTTGTTTGCTTGTCTCATGCTGGGTTGTGCTTTGTTGTGCTGTCTCGCATTGTTCTATGTTGCACTGAGTTGTCTTGTACTGTGCCGTGTGGTGTTGTTCTGTGCTGTGCTGTGTTGTGCACTTGTTTGTTTTTAGCACTCTCTGAGAGTTCTTTTTCTGCTACTTTCTCTGCTAAGGAGAACTGATGTCTAGACTAGAAAAGACAGAATCAAAACTGCTGTGACTCAGAGATGCCAAGAGAGCCCCAGGCCCCCCAGGAGCTGTACCCCCCACACTCTACTCCCCTTTTGTGCTGGGTGTCAGTCACCCTGGGCAGGTACACAACAATCTGGGCCCCCAAAAAGAGATAAGGACAGGCTTGCTTGAAAGCCCAGCATCCTCCCGATGGGCGCCGTTCCAAAATGGGTTTTGTGGCCCTTGGGAGGTAGAGGGCCTGTTTGGAGGTGACAGAAATGCACTTGCTGGGCTAGCTACAGTGATCAAATTAACAATAATTCATTTATAACAATCATTATTTCACCCTATTCCCCAGCACATACACAGGAACTTTTATTAAATAACCAAAGAAAAGGGTTTTGTGCCATGAAATAAAATAAACATTTTTAAAAGACTATTTACTTCATCTCCTTCTAAAATGAGCTTTTTGTGTTTCATGGTATATATGAGATTGGGTCAGCAGCGCATTACAGAATTTCAAAATCAGTAAATATAGACATGTTCGGAGTGTCTGACCTGCCATTTTGTGCTGATAAGAGCAGGATCTCAAAAGGTTGGAGCCCACTGTCAGGGTGGGCACTGAAAAGAACTGGTGGCTGACCAGCCATCAAGAAGTCTTTGAAAGATGGCGGAGGATGTTCAAAGTACTCCAGTACTAGTAAAAAAATGTCCATTGGAAAAAGGACAAAGAATGTGCCCTTAAATTACAGGCCAGTGACCTTAACTTTGATTCCCGAAAGAGTTTGAGAATATATTAAAGGGCTGGTGGTAAACATATAGAAAAGGGGAGTGACCACAAAGAGCCAGCAAGAGAGTGCAGGGCGTGTTTGGGGGACAGAGGAAAGCCCAGTTTAACTGAAGTAAAGAATGCATGATGTGTGTATGTTGGCAGGGGGGATCGTATGAAACAAGCATGAAGGTAGAGAGGCCCCACATTGGAGAAGACTTTGAATACCAGGCAAAGAAATCTGAACTCGATTCAGACAGTAGCTAGCCACGGAAGACTTAAGAGCAAGCGTGACATGGGCAAGTCTATGTATAAGGAAGATTATTTGGGGTGTTTATGATACCTGGGTTGGTGAAACCATTCAGTGGAACCAGGAAGGCCTGTTAGGCTATTAGAATTATCTAAGCAAATGGTAGGGCTATGGCAAGTAAATGGTTGTTCTCAGGTGCTGGTGCTAGCTTGTGACTCTAACTGTATCAATTCCAATTCCAGTAGAACCTAAGCAGCGCTCTGGCCTAACTGCACTCGGTGTTGAATTTGTTTTCAGTTAATGTCTATCAGGTGAATTGTCCAGCTTCCGTTTCCACCTCAGCCTCATGGTGGCACAGAAGCTGAAGCCCTGGAAACTGGGAGATCCCCTCCCCCCACCTCTGCTCTCTACCCTTCGTTGGTGCCTGATCTGTTTCTCACCCTACATGTGGAACCATGGAATTGTATTGTTAGTTCAAGGATGTGGCAACTTATCTCACAGAGGAGGAATGGGGGCAGCTGGAGCCCAGCTGCCAGAGAATTATGGGAACGTGGTCTGATTGGGTAAGTCCTCATACTCCTACATCCTTTGGGTCTCTTTGTCATAAGTGAGAACATAAGAAGGGGGAGAAGAGAACAATTCAGCCTAGGGTTCTGTGACAAGGGTAGATTTTGAGAACATTGAGCTGAATCCTCAAAGGATCATAGATTTTCAAAGCAAGAAGATGCCTTACAGACCACTGAGTCACAGAGGATTTCACCGATTTTGAGCTAGAAAGGACCTCGGTTGACACCTAATTTAAGCTCATTTTACAGATGAGAGAGGCCAAGTAGTGACTTGTGCATGGTCACACAGGGGAGTCAAGCCCCATCATTTTACTAAGCGGGGAGCTGCTGCTTACTGAAGGGAAGGCACTTACTGAAGGACATCCAAGATTGGACTCGAAGCCAGGCATCTTCGCTCCAAATTCCCAGCCCTTCTTTCTAGCCCAGATGGCTGAGAACACGTAGGGAAGTGCTAATGCGACCATCCTGGCAACTCAGGCCTACGAACCCTAAATCACTTCACTCACTCTCCACAGTGGACTAGTAGAGAGCTAAAAATGACTGCTAGCATTTCGGCAGTGTTCTAAGGATTATAAGGCACAGTATAAATACTATATCTCCTGTCCTCTGGCCTAAGGACCCAGGTGGGGCCCCTGTGCCCTCTCAACTGAAACCCCTCTTCTCTGTCCTGGAACTGTGACCCAGAACTGGTTAATGGGCTAGGGAGGTGCCAGATGGCACCTGCTCCTGCATCCAGTACCAGCACAGGGGTCCTCTGGAATCTGTTTCTGGCCAGGTGTTCAGGCCCCTTAGCATCCCTGGGTGTTGGGCACTCCTGGTGCCACCTCCAAGGCCCACAGATGTGTCCTCAGAGCTCTCTTTCTGTCCTTTTAAGCTGCCTAGGCCAGGAGAAATGACTCACTGTGACTTTTTGTTGGTTTTCCCACTCAGAATTTGGTTTGATGGGCTTTTAAAAGTTGTTTAGAGGGGCATGTTAAGAGAGCTAACCAAAAAATGCTCATATCCACTCCTTCAACTCTACCACTGGTAGATTTTTTAACAGACCAGCTCTGTTTTCTTTTGCAACATGGTGATTGTGGAAATGTTTTGCATGACTATATGTATAATCTATATCAAATTGCTTGCCTTCTCAAGGAGGGGGATGAGGAGGCAGGAAGGGAATTTGCAACTCAAAATTAAAAAAAAAACCAAATGTTAAAAATGTTTTGTTTACATGTAATTGACAAATTACATTTGAGGCAGTAGGCCAGGAGTCAGGAAGACCTGAGTTCAAATCGTAGCTTAGACAGTTATTGGCTCTGTGACTCTAGGCTCTCCAGAAGGAAATGGCAAACACTCCAATGTCCTTGCCAAGAAAACTCCACAGACAGTATTGGTGTGCCGTCACAAAGAGTTAGACATAACTGAACAACAATCTCATTTATATTTTGTGGCAGCTAGGTGACAAGTGGATAGGGTCCAGGCCTGGAGTCTTCCTGAATTCAAATTTGGCCTCAGACATTTCCTAGCGGTGTGATCTGGGGAGAGTCACTTTACCCTGTTTGCCTCAGTTTCCTCATCTGTAAAATGAGCTGGAGAAGGAAATGGTGAACCACTCCAGTATCTCTGCCAAGAAAACCCCCAAGTGGGGTTGCAAAGACTCAACAATAACAACAATTGAGAAAAAAACCAACATATGTACCAAAAAAAATGTACCAAATATGTACCAAAAATATTTTCTCTTTTCTGGGCCTCAGTTTCTCTCTCTGTAAAAGGAAGAGATGAAACTAGGTTGTTTCTGACGTTCTTCCAGCTCTGGTACTCTTTGGTCCTAAGTTCTTCCCCTTTTTTGAGTCTTGGCTTTCTTCTCTGAAAAAACTGAGGTGGAATTGACCTGCCTAATCTTTAAGGTCATCTCCTAGGTCTAAAGGTTCCACTGTTTTCCATTCAGTGGGCTCCTCTTCCCTTCCCAGCTTGATCTGTTCAGCTTCTGGCCAGTGTCCATTAGTTGGCTCATTGCTTCGCTCATTCAGCAAACATGTATTCACTGCTTTCTGGCTGCCAGGCCCTGTGCTTGGTGTCAAAGATACAGAGAGTTATGACGCAAACTCTGCTCTCAAGGAACTTACGACCCCATTTCATGGAAGAATAAGTACCTTCAGAGTGTGACTTGGCTCTAAGGGAGAGGTCCCCTTCAGCTGTGAGATTCAGACCTCGAGTTGGAGCTTTACATCAGCTACATTCACACCACACTGTGAATGTCTACCTAAGGGGTTTGGGCTTTGTCTCATGGGCAGTAGAGAGCTGCTCACGTTTGGTTTTGAATCAGGAAAGATGAGCTTTGAGCTAGGCTTCAGGAAGATTGAGGTGATGACAACACAGGCTGAGAAGCAGTGAAGTTGGACCCCGAAGAGTGCTGAATTTCAGATCCAGGAGAGCGCTGAGTGCCAGTGCCAGATTAGACTCTGCCTGGCTTTGGGGCTGCCCCAAACTCAGCTCCAGTTTCCAGTCTGTGAATGCCTGCAAACCTTTTTCAGCTGAACTCTTGTTAGTCACATCTCTCTCATTTCCCCTTTCTAGGCCTGTTTCCTTATTTGTAAAATGAAAGACTTGGATTACGTAGTCTCTATCAGCCCTTCTAGCTAACATTTGGGTTCAAGTGCAGAAGAGTCATAGAACTTGAGCAGACCTTGGAGGCCACCTAGTCCAACCTGGTCATTTTACAGATGAGGAAACAGACCCCGAGAGGTTCTGAATTGACCATATTTTCACAAGTAGTAAACTTAGGAGATAGGAGGTAACCTTACATCTCTGACTCTGCCAGTGCTGTTTCTGCTGAACCACACCACCTCTCTAATTATTTGTCGCACAAAGGTCTGGGCATGTTAGTGTACTGCAAACCCAACAGGAGGTAACAGTGTGATATGGCTCATTTGAGGAGGCCTGGTATGCAGAATGAGAGAGAGGTATCACCACACTCTGCCCTTTGTTAGAACATATTTCGAGTATTGTGTTCAGTTCAGAGGAAGGCCATTGAGAAGTGGAAGTTTCTGGAGGAGGGTGGACCTAAGCCTAAGGCCATGTGAGGATCTATTGAAGTAAATGGCATGTTTTAGCCTGGAGAAGAGAAGGCTCAAGGAGGAATGCAAGTGCCCTTCAAACCACTGAAGGCACCTGTTAGACAGAAGAGGGCTTAGATTTTTTCTGATTGATCAAAGAGGGCTAAGCCAGCATCAGTGAAAAGGGGGTCAGGAAAAACTAGGCTCCCTGGGCCTTGGAGGCTTCAAGTGAAGACCAGACTGCAGTCCCAATTGGGGATGCCCCCGTGACCAGGAACAATTGTTCCAGCATGAGTTGGACCAGATGGGATCTGAAGTCTTTTATGTGCAACCTTTCCAGCTCCAAATCCCATGATTCTCTTCAACCCAACTTCTGCTTGGGTGGGCCTGGGCTAGGCTCTGGCAACTGGGGGACATGAGCAG
>JAQQSZ010003514.1:0-14420 GCA_028646595.1 Phalanger gymnotis
ATTTGTAATTCAAACTCTTGTGAAAATCAATGCTGAAAACTAAATATATTAAATAAAAAAAATAAGATACAAAAAAAGAATTTCTTTCCTCTCTGCTTCTTCCAATTCCCTGCCTTGTCTCTCATTTTCTCCTCTTCTCATCAGGCTTCCTCTCCCAGTCTATAAGATCTAAAAGGAAAAGCTGGTATAGACACTGCTAAAGAAAGTGTCCCATCTCCATTCTGGCAAAAGAGGATGTTTCTTAATTAAGAGGGAAATTGGGCAGGTGTGTGTAAAATATACCATATTAAAAATCTGGGGACACATTCCCCAGCTACATTGTGTTATTTCCACTCTTCTGTCCCCCACCTCCATTATTCACTTTTTGTTTGCCTGCCCTCTAGAAAGAAAATGATAAAAAAGATAAGACTTCAAGACTTTTCCAAACGCAGCTGGGAGTTGGGACCTACCTTTTGCCAAGGCTGATAGGCAGAGTACTCAGAGATTCTATACTATGCTGATCCCTGGGACATGAACAAGCTGGTGACTTGATTCCTCTCCCTCTCCTCTAAATGTATGCTATCTCTGGATTCTGAGTGGTTATTGTAGACTATGTGGGGAAAAAAAATAAAGGCCTGTTAAGGTTTTGCATTACCCAGGCGGAGCTAGGTGGGAATTTCCAAGAAATAATGTGACAGTTACGTTATAACTTTCACACTACTGTTGGAAGCAAAATTATAAAAATATTTTCTGACACAACTCCATATGGGCATATGAAATTTCATTCCATTTTGCACATGTAATTAAGTGGCCAATATAATAAGTCACTGTGTGCACAATTCAATTCTCTTTGTAGCTGAGAGACTGGGCAGGAGCAAGGCTCAGCCCAACTCGAACCCTGGTGGAATTCATTGTTCTTCTGTTTAAGTTTCAAACGTGAAAGACAATTTCTCTCTTTGCCCCCCTCTGAATTAACTAACATTTATATAGTGCTTTAAAGTTTATAAAGCTTTATGGTTTATATAAGCTTTCCTCACAACACTTTAAGACGTGGCTTTTTTTCTTCCTGTCCAGAACTGCGATTTCACTGGCATATGAAATATCTGGGTCTCTTTGCACCCCAAGGTATTTCCTGTTCCTATTAGAGACTACAGAAGTTTATTGCCCTGATTAGACAGGTTTCCCAAATTTTTGGACCTTCCATGGCATATGCCATTTCCTCTCCTTTCTCTTTCTATCACCTACACGTAGGTGATAGAATCACTGGCTAACTTACCCTGACTCACCCTTTCCTCTCAACAACTTTCTCGCTAATCCAGAGACTTGCATCCGTCACTGGGCTTTCTCTGACATTAGCATCCAGGCTACACCTTGGCTCTTTCTAAATAGCTTCAGCAGGAGTTGGTAATTAACAGAAGTGGGCACCTGAGTGTCCCATACCTTTGTAGACTCTTCTGAGCCCTCTTTTAATCACTGAAAGGATCTCCCTCCTGCCATCATACAGCCTTGAATGTTTTTGAGATTCATAGTTTTCATTAGCACGAGTATTCCGTCTTCTGATACTCAACCAACAATGAGTGGTTCCATGGATTTGGGTTTGGAGGAAGACAACCTGAGTCAGTCTCAGGTAACTTGAAGTCTTAGGCTCATTCTCCTCTGTGAAATGAGTGGGGTGGGTAAGACTCAGTGGCCTCTTGGATTCGTTTCTGCTTTAAATCTATGATCCTGGGACTTCCCACTAAATGCAATCTTTGTTGGGCTTAGTCTTTCCACTATGGTAGGAATGATCAGAATTTGGCTTTCAGAGCCTCAGGGGTCACGTCCAAAGCACGGAGAAGCAACGGAAATCTTTGATGGAGGGGGACAGCCACTAGACCGCAGAATGGGCAAAAGCCCATCAAAATCACCTAGACTAACCCTCTAAATTAAGCGGCTGAGTGACAAAGTGGGTAGAGTTTAGACTTAGATTTGGATTCAAGAAGACTGAATTCAAATCCTTCCTTGGTCACTTTGTAGCTGGGTGACTGAGCAATTCACTTAACTTTTCTGTGCCTCAATTTAATCATCTGTAAAATAGGGATAATAATGGCACTTATCTCCCTGGGCCCTTGTGAGAATCTAATGAGATGATACAATGCACATTGCACACTGTATAAAGTGTGTTGTATAAATCCTAGTTGTTGTTGTCATGATTATATGCCACAAGTGAACAGAGGACCAGAAACACTGGCCTGAGACTATGCATCTAGAGCTTGGATCCTAAGCAGATTTTTGACTTCAAATGCAGTTTTCTCCTTGCTATCCATCAGCACTGATGCCCAATAGGGATCTTCTTCCAGGACAGTGGCCATTCTGCTTCTGCAGTTGACCAGGGTTACTATGGCCTGTACTTCCAGGACTGGGTCCAGTGCCCTGGCTGGGGGAGGAAGGAAGAGGGCCTGGTGGCTTCTCTCTGTTTCTGCCACTTCTTTACTAGAGTGAGTTGTCAGATGGTGGATAACCCAACACTGCAGCCATAAGCTATAAAAATGCTGAGACATTCTCTGCTCTTAAACAGGAGCTGTGGGGCCAAGGCAGGGCAAGCAGCTGCTGATTGGAAGTTAAAGGTGTGAATCCAGCCGCTGTGGGGGGGAAGGAGAGGAAAGTTCTTCTAATCACTGTAGCAGAATCCAAGTGATGAAATACCATTACTAAGGAGATCACGCCTCTGCAAATGGGTGATTAAGGTTTCCCCAAGTTTCCCCAGAGGGCAGATTCATTCTAGCTCTCTCTTTAGGGGGCATTGATCCTACTACTCTAAAATTCACAGATGGAATGGCTGTAATAGTTGTCATCTAACCCCCCCACACACACATGTTGCAAAGGGGGAAACTGAGTCCCAGACAAGGAATGGGATTTGTCTATGGTGACACAGGCATTAAGCGGAAGAGCCCAGATTAAAACCTTTGTCGGACTACTGAAAACCCAGTGTTCTATACATTACCCATGGTCTAGGCTGATCTGTTCAGTGACCAAGAGTCTATCAGGATGTTGGCTAAGGTATTTTTGGGTTCAGGCCAATCAGTGATGATTTAGAGGAGGTACAGGAGCTGAGCCTTGTCATCATCAACAGCTCAATTACAAGTCCAAAGCAAACGAAGGCAATAGAATTGTATTTTCTAGGGAGCCAGGAAACAAAGGCAGGAGTATTAGTGGAGGGCGTGCTAAGCAGAGACATTGATTGACGTTGGGGGACCATGGCAGGAAAGCATGAGGCAGACCTAAGGGAGAGCCCAAACTGTTCCAAGGCTCTTTAGCATTTGGTTACTCCCAGTTTG
This sequence comes from Phalanger gymnotis, assembly GCA_028646595.1. NCBI lineage: Eukaryota > Metazoa > Chordata > Mammalia > Diprotodontia > Phalangeridae > Phalanger > Phalanger gymnotis. The sequence continues at coordinate 3,297 of JAQQSZ010003514.1, forward strand.
CTGGAAACACCTGTGAATTAGCTGCTAGGCCCCAGGCTCTAGGGCCAGCCCTGTCCTCCATCTCCCTGATTGCATCCTCATTCTTGTCAATGGGAGGCAGCTGTGTTAAGAATGTTGGCTGATACTCACTTTTGAGCCTGTACTAACAGATCCTCAATACCCCTTCCCTCATTCCATTTCTCTGCCCCAAGTGTCAGGGTAGGAGGGGAAAAGTCAGTCCCCTCCTTCCCTCCTTCCCCCCTCCCTTCCTCCTTCCTCCCTTCCCCAACCCTGCCCCCAAGCCCCCTTTCAATAGAGAAGGAACACAAATAAAACAGAACCCACCGGTCATGTCTGGCAAGAGGTGGTTCATTCCATGCCAGGTTGTCTGGTTTACAATGTCGTGCCATGAATCAGACTGAAGTTAGAGGTGGTCATTGCATGGAATTTAGAGTTCTGATGCTTGTCAATGTCTTTTCATGTTAATGTTATGGTGATTAGCACAGTGGCCGTATCAGGAGTGGATGACCTTTATCAATCCCTGTTCTTTATCTGTCTCCACGATTTGTCCTGGGTTTGTTGCCTTGGAGTTCTCGGTCTTATCAATGGGGGATCTAGGCTGCCATTACTTCAATTCCACCTCTACCTCAATTCCCAAAAAGCTGTTCTACTTTGGTCTCTAGTCTAAGGGGTGCTTCCCAACAAAGGGAGGGAGGACAGTTGCTTTTTTTCAAATGTACCCTGAGTACAAATATGAACCAGGTATGGAACAAATAACTTTATTCTCACCAGAAAAGGGACAATAGAACATGAAACAAGAAAGAATCATGGAATGAGTATCATCCATTGAGAGGCCAGAGTACGAAACTGGCTGAAACATTTGTGATAGGTCTGAGGGGCCTGCTCTTTAATATACTCCCAGATTTTTGTCTCATTTGGAAATGAAATGAACCCTCATAGCCCATAGGAGTGATCCCTCCATCAGTGACCTCTCCATCCAAACATCCACAAGAGGGTGCTAGATTTGACATTGTATAGATCTCACAATTAAGCTTACTTCTTTCTGTATTAGCTCATAAGAATTTCACCAAGTTTCTCTGAATTCTTCATATTAATAATTTCACATGATGCAGTAATAAATATCCTATTTATATACCACAATTTGATCAGTCACTCCCAAATCAATGGATACCCATTTTCTTCCAATTTCTTGATGCCTTAAAAAGCATTGGTGATTCTTCAGAGATTGTGATGAAGCTGACAACTTCAGGAAAGGAGGTAAAGTGGATTCTAATCCCAGTCTTGGACTGATCCCTCCACACACAAGTCTCTCCCCCTCTCTGAGCCTTATTTTCCCCATGTGTGAGACAAAGGGAGGAGACTAAATGACCTCTATAGTTTCTCCAACTCTGAAGTGCATATCCTAAATAGTTCTTGGCTACATACTTTGAGCCCAGCTCCGGGTCAGAAAATGTGGGAATACAGATGCTGTGTGTACCTTCAAATCTTTCATGGCTCCCATTTACAAGCAGATCTATGAACTTCACAGTCAGGTTTGTTACTCTATTCTCATTAGCTCAGGGTCATGGGGTTTCTTGGTTTATAGACTTGGAGCTGGAGTCACCTTAGGGGTCATTGAGTTCAACTCTCTCATTTTTACAGATGAGGAAACTGAGTCCCAGAGAGTTCAAGAGACTTATCCAAAGTCACACAGTGATTTCCCAAGGCGGGATTCAAAACTCATGTCTTCCTGATTTCAAGTGCAGGATTCCATCTACTTTGATACCTAGTACTTCAAGTGGCTGAGGAGCTGCTAAAATATCTCCCTCCCCAAACTGGGAAACTATCCATCTAGCCCAAGGAATTCCAGAGCAGCAGGAGGTAAAATGATGGGTTTTATGTGAGGTAATTTATCGCATTTTGAACTGTTTCCTCGAAAACCGATTCATTCCCTGGGAAAATGGATTGTGAACTGCAAGGCACCAGGCAGGGGTGGAGGTGATGTTAGCAGGACATTTTGGTCTGTGACGTAATCCCTTGCTTCTTAGAGTGCGTTGGGGTTCGTGAATCCCCCAACCAAAAGCCTTCTGAAAGGCCTCTGTAACGCCTGATAGATGAAGTGTGAAGTGTGACACCCCATTATCCAGGGGCCTTCCCTGAAGTTTCGGAGGTGGCAGGGACCAAAGCAGAGTAAAGCAAAAGGAAAGGGCCAAAGCTTCTTCTTTGCCCATCTTGCCTCCAGTATTTCCTCTCCCACACTCATCTGTCTTTCAGCTGCTAAAATAATTTTCTTGATACTGGACCTGATCACATCATTCTCCTGCTCAGAAATCCTTCTAGTGGTTTTCCCAGTGTTCCCTGGCTAAGATGACATCCTTAGTTTGACCCCACACATAGGATCCCACCTCATCTCACATTATTCCAATATGTGCCCTTTGGGCTTTAGCCAAACTAGACTACTAGCTGCACTCTAACATCTCTAGCCTGGGGGCTTGGCATGGGCTACCTTATCCTCCTCCATACCTGAAATGTGCTTTTAGGTCTCAGGACTCCCTTACGCTCCTTTATTTTTTCAAAATTAAATTTTATTTTATTTTCAAGCAAGTATCAACCTTCTCTCTCCCATTTCTTCCCTAACTCCTTGAGAAATGAAGAAAAACAAAATCTGTGTGACAAGCATGTATATTCAATCAAAACAAAATTTCTCCTTGGCCATGCTAAAAAAAGTCTCAATCTACATTATTTGTCTATCACCTCTCTGGTAGGAGGTAGGCAGCATGTTTCATCGGGGTCCTCAGAAATTGTGTTGGTCATTGTGTGGGTCAGAGTTCCCAACTTTTCTTTTAAAAAATTGTTTTAGTCAGTTAAGATTCACTCTCCTACCCCCACCCAGTCCCCCACTGAAGACACAAGAGAAACAAAATCCATTACACACATACATATTCAATCAGTGTAAATTTCCACATTGTCCATGTCCTAAAAATGTTTGTCTCTCTCTGCATCCTGAATCTTCACCTCTCTATCAGAAGGTGGGTAACATGTTTCATCAATAGTTCTCTGGAATTCTGGTTGGTCACCATGCTGATTAGCACAGTAATATTCCATCACATTTATATACCATAACCTCTTCATCCATTCCTCAATTTATGAGCACCCTTGGATTCCCATTCTTTGACACTTCAAAAAGAGCCATAAATATTTTTGTACATCCTTAGAGATTTTTTTTTTTGGCTTAGGAAATCTAATCTTAACCTATTCTCCTTCTAATTCCCCCTCCCCTCTTCTTCCCTTTCTCTCCTATTTTCCTGTCAAGTGAAATGGATTTTTGTATGCAAATCTGTATGTGAATGTGTATGTGTGTGTGTGTGTGTGTGTGTGTGTGTGTGTGTGTGTGTGTGTGTGTTTGTGGTCTTCTTTTGACTAATTCAGATGAAAGTGGGGTTCAAGTGTCAGCCTTTTCCCTCATCGTTTGTATAAATTTCTACTAGCTCACACTCCTTATATGAGATAATTTTCCCTAACCTTCTCCATCCCCAAGTGTGTTTCTTTTCTCCTCTCTTTCCATTCTTTTCGTAAGAACATCAAGCCGTAACAGAATCACTCACGGGCCTTCTCTAATTTTCGTTCAGTCATTTCAGTTGTGTCTGACTCTTTGTGACCCCATTCGGGGTTTTCTTGGCCAAGAGAAGTGATTTACCATTTCCTTCTCCAGCTCACTTTACAGATGAGGAAATTGAAGCGAGCAGGGTTAAGTGACTTGCCCAGGGTCATGCAGCTAGCACGTGTCTGAGGCCACATTTGAACTCAGGAAGATGAGTCCAGGCCCAGTGCGCTATCCTCTGTGTTATCTAGTTGTGCCCTCCCCTTTCTCTAACTAGGTTTCCTCTGTGACCTCTGATGCAGATAGGGTTCAGAGAGGATACATGTGTCATCTCCCCAAATTTGAATGTAAGCAGTTCATCCTTATTTAGTTCTTTATCATCATTTATTCATGTTTACTTTGTGATATGTCTCTCCCTTCCTGCGTTTGTCCTTAAAAATCTCTCCAGAGCTCTGTTTATTTCATAAGGAGTGCTTGGAAGTCCTCTATTTCATTAATTTGTTCCCTCCTATAGCATTAGACTTGATTTTGCTGCATAAATTATTCTTGGCTATAAACCTATATCCTTTGCCTACTGGACTATCACATTCTAAATTCTCTGCTCCATGATAGTAATGGTACTGCTAAATCATGTGTGATCCTGATCGGGGATTCTCTGTACATGAATTTTGCTTTTCTCCTTTCAGACCGCTTGTGCTATTTTTCCTTTGACCTAAAAGCTCTAGATCCTGGCTATGATATTTCTGGGAGTTTTCATCTTGGGGTTTCTTTCTGGAGCACCAGTGGATTCTATTTCCACTTTTCCCTCTGATTCTTGGAGGTCTAGGAAGTTTTCTTTTAAGATTTATTAAAATATGATGCCTAGCCTTTTTTTCTTGGTCACAGTGTTCAGATAATCCGATGATTCTTAATTTTTTTCTCCTCAATGTATTTTTCCAGGTCAATTACTTTTGCTATGAGATAGCTTGCATTTTGTTTTCTTTTTGTTTCCAGCCTTTTGACTTGCTTTTACGATTTTGTGTTGCTTCATGAAGTCATCAGCTTTTACTTGGTCCATTTGAATTTTCAGGGAGTTTGCTGCTTGGGCAAGATTTTGTACTTCATGTGACAAACTATTCATTCCCTTTCCAATTCTTTCTTCCACAGCTCACATTTCTTTCCCATTTTCCACACAAATACTGTCATTTATAAAAAAATAAATTTTTATAAATATTTTTTCACACTTAAAAAAAACCTCTTGCTTCATCTCTTGGATTTTAGTTGGGTTGGTGCTCAAACTATGTTTTTGTCTGAGGTTTTGCCTGTAGGTGCTTTGGAGTCATTTTCTTCTGCATTTGTGCCTTGAATATCCCTGACATGTTCATTATGGTGTAGTTCTTTTCTTGTTTGTCCATTCTTCCAGGGATCTGATGTTAGGACTGGGCTCTGTGGTACTTCTGGAGGGAAGATCTGGGTTAGTCTTGCTGCAGCTTTCTTGAGGTATTGAGTGTTGTGTTATTCCAGGATCTCAGGGACAGGATAGGGACCTGAAAGCTTTCCCAAAGGGGTCTGATTTAGGACAAAGTCTGATTGCTGCTCCCCTGAATTAAGCTCTGCAACGTCCTAATGTGAGTTTGGATTTGAACTTAATGCTTCATGGGCATCTCATACACAAAATGTCTGAAACAGAACTTGTGATCTTTCTTCCCAAACAGTGCCCCCTTTCCAGACTTCCCCAATACTGTCAAGGATACCACCATCCTCCCAGTGACTCAGGCTCACAACCTCACTGTCATCTTCAACTCCTCACTTCCACAATCTATTGGGAAATCGTGTTGTTTCTGCCTTCATTACATCTTGTTTATTTGTTCTCCACTTTTGACTTCTGGAGCTGCAACCCAATTAAGGCCCCCATCACTTCCCCCCTGGACAAATATAATAGCCTTCTAATTAGTCTCCCTGAATCAATTCTGTCCCCATTCCAATCTATCCTCTGCTTGGCTACCAAAGTGATTTTCCTAAAGCAGAGGTCTAACTGTATCAGTCTCCTCTCAATAAACCCTGGTGGCTCCCTGTTACCTCCAGGATCAAATATAAAGTCCTTTGGTACCTAAAGTCCTTCACAACTTGGCTGTACCCAGACACAAAATAGTATATCTTCCCTCCTCTGCCTCTTAGTTTCCCTGGTTGCCTTCAAGGCTCAGCTCAAAACCTCTCTGCTTGCTAGTGCCTTCACCTTCCAGATTTCTTTTCACTTCTTCTTTTATGTTATCTCTCTCATTAGAATGCATTCTCCTTAAGGAACTATATTTAGATCTAGATAGATACATACATATATATGTGTGTGCGTCTATCTATCTATCTATCTATCTATCTATCTATCTATCTATCTATCTACTCACCTACTATCTACCTTTCTATGTCTGTCCATCTACTTGTCTATCTATCTATTTATCTATCTACCTTTCTGTGTCTGTCTGTCTGTCTGTCTGTTTATCTATCTATCTACCTTTCTGTGCCTGTCTGTCTACCTGTCTGTCGTACTTGTCTATTTGTCTGTCTGTCTGCCTATCTCTCTATGTCTCTATCTTTCCTTTCTTGATATCCTTAGCACTTAGCACAGTGCTTGGCACATAGAAAGCATTTAATAAATGCTTGTTGACTTGGCACAACATGCTAAGTTATTATTAATAATAACTAGGTTTGCAAAACATTTTACAAATATCTCATTTTATCCTCACAAGAGCCCTATGAAGTAGGTCTAATCATCTGCATTTTACCAATGAGGAAACTGGGGCAAATAGAGGTTAAGTGACCTGCCCAAGGTGACACAGTATGTGTCTGAGGCTGGATTTGAGCTCTGGACATTATTACTCTAGGTCCGGTGCTCCATTTACTATACCACCCAGCTGTCAATTTATTGACTTAAATCTTGAGGTTTAGATGGTTCTTAGAGATCTTAGTTCAGTTTCCTGCCCCCGCCCTGCCCTGTGCCTTTGCATTAGCTGTGCCCCATAATAGGTGTGCTTTCCTCGTTCATTTCTACATTTTAAAATTCCTACCTAACTTCAAGGTTCATCTCCAACACCGAGGGCCACAAGTGGCCCTTCCTCATCCATCTTACCATCTGTCGTATGCCTTTGTAATTACATATTGTAATTGTAATATGTTATAAATATATATTATAACATATACTTTGTATGTGATTTGCATTTGCTTCTCTGGGTAGGCACTGTTTCCTTCCAGTAGATTGTAAGCTCCTTGAGGGCAAAAAACGTTTTGGTTTTTGCCTTTGTATCCCAGAACTTCTCACATTGCCTTGTACATACTAGAAAAAATGCTTGTTGGAATAAGCCTTAATTCTAATCCTGACCTGAACGAGTGTCCTCTCTATATCACCCCTGACTAATGGTAATCTAATCTTCAGTTGAAGATTTCCAGTGACAGAAAACTCCCTCCCTCCCAGGATGGCATATTCCTTTGGGATAGCTATAATTCTTAGGAAGTGTGTCCTTCCTTCTCATGGGAGTCTGCCTCCCTACAGCTTCTGCCCATTGCTATTAGTTCTGGCTTCTGGAGTCAAGTAGAACAAATTTAATCCACATGACAGTCTGAAAAATATTTGAAGTGAGTAATCATATCCTTTCTTCCCTGGGCTAAACATTCCCAGTCCCTTCAACTGGTCCTCATCTGCCCAGGTCACCAGCCCCTGCATCATCTTGGCCATTCTCCTCTGGACACTAGACCCACTCCAGCTTGTCTATGCCTGGCTTAAATGGGTGCTTCCCAGAACTGATCACAATCCTTCATATGCAGTCTGTCCAGGGCAGAGAGTAGCATCCCAGGCTTCAGGACCAGCTCAGAGCTCTGGCTTCTAACTGAAATGGGGCCCGTGGTCTGGAATGTTTCTAGAGGAATATCCTTGGGACCAGAGATAGGACAAGAGAGAGAGAGAGAGAGAGAGAGAGGATGGATAGATGGATGGATGGCTGGCTGGATGGATGGTTGGAAGGTAAATAGTGCTATTGATTTAGAGCTCGAAGAAAATATAAGGTTTAGCCCCCTCCTCTTACAGATGGACAACTGAGGACCAGAGAAGTTAAGTGATTGATTGTGATGTGGGCCCTGCCTACTCTTGTTAAAATACAGTGGATCAACTGGAAGAGAATTTAGAAGTCATCCATCTGATCTTGCAGATAATGAAACTGAGGTCTTGGTCAATGACTTGCTCAGCATCGCAAAGGCAGTCATTGACTGAGGCAGGCCTTCTTAAGTCTAGGTCCAGCATTCCATCCACCCTACCATCAGGATCACCTCTGGGTTAAAGTTTCCTCACTTTTGGCCCTCAGAGAATTGTTGCCCTTGTCTTGAGATGGCCAGTCCCCCTGGGAGGCAGATGCCTAGCTTCTCTACTCCTGGTTGACAGCATATGATGATACGGACTGGCTGTGGGCTGGTGGGGTTGGGGGCGAAGGCACTAAGGACAAAGGCGCAGTGCATGGTCACTCTAATCAGGGAGGCGGGCCATTAGCACTGTGGTCCAAGAAGTCTTCCTGGCTCCTGCTGTCCCCCTTCTCTTCAGGGTCTCTGGAAAGAGGAAAGCTGATCTCTTCTAGCCCAAGTGGCGGAGGCTCTCACCCTGCCCCAAGGTGAATGGCTTGTCTGCAGACTTAGAGGAAAATTGGTTCCGCATGTTGCCCAAATTGTGCCCCTGAATAGCTTCTCCAAAGGCATCAGTGAGGGATCTCCAGAGAGACCAACCTACCACATCTCATTCTGGGCTGGCCCCTGCTCCCCGTCTCTCCCCTCCTCCCTGCCCCCACCCCCATTCCCCATCCCAGGAGTGAAGGCTGCCAAGTCCTCTCTCAGTTGTGAGCTTTCATTAAGAGGTTTATAGACGCTCTGCTTCTGAGGGCTCCAGGCAGGCCAACTCCACAACAGGATTGAGGGAGCTGCCTGGCCAAGGGCAACTAGTCCCTCCTCCCAGGTCAGCCTGGGGGGCCTCTTGAATCAGTGGCTGCCCATGCTGCCATCTCGTGGTACTGTAGGCAACTGCACCAGGATAGCAGCATCCCTCTTGCCCCCTCGGGGTGGGTTAGGGTTAACATCCCAGAGGAGCTGTTTCTTGGGGAATTTAGATCATAAGCCATGTAATGCAGTTCCAAGGACAGGGCTATTTTTAGATGGCTGCATTCGATGTTCATGGGGCCTATTTTGGTTTCGATATACTAAGTGTGTTGGAGAATCTGTGTATTTAACTGAAGGCAGATGCGGTTGACTGACGGGATTAATTAGAAGGGGTTTGTCTCTGCTGCGTTCTCAGGCTTTGGCAGCTGAGGGTGGAGAGCATGGGGAGGGTCTCCCCCCCCTCCCCACACCCCTCACCCCTCCGAGCCAAGGGTTCCCTTAGACAAGAAGTCCTGTCACTTTTCCATGCTGTCGCAGGTAGGCAAAGCCAGCCTGGAGTAGCTCAGCAGCCTGAACTGAACTGAATAGGAGTAGGTGGGTCACAAGCAGCATAGTACATTGGAATGACTGCCAGTTCTAGAGTCAGAAGACATGGGTTCAAATCTCACCTCTGATCGTCACCACCTGTGTGACCTTGGCCAAGTCAATTGACATCCTGACCCTTGGTTTCCTTGTCTGTAGAAAATGAAGGAGCTAGTCAGGGTAGTTCTGGAGGAGGTCCCTGCCCAGATTTCGATGGATGTTCTTATTTAGACCCACCCCTTTATGTTATTTATGGGGTAAATGAGGACCTGAATTAAGTGACTTACCTCAAGTTACCTAAATGAAAGACTTACTTTGCTGAGTCCTCAGACATTAAGGCTAGGATTCAATTCAACAAACATTAATAAAATACATACTAGGATAAAACCTGAAAAGGATTCTTGCCTTCGAGGACCTTAAATTCTACCTGGGGGTGTGGAGTGGGGCTGAAACATGTATGTCAATAAATAAAAGCCAGATAATTGGAGAAGGTAGAGAACATTAAGAGCTATGCTATGTCGGCAGTGTTTAAGTTTTGACAGAGAGCTCCTTGAGAGTGGGGGGCTGTTCTTTTTTTGTTTATTTATTACTTTACCTTTCTTTGTATCCCCATTACTTATCACTGTGCCCAGTGCATAGTAGGCAGATTGACTAAATAAATACACATTGACTTGACTTGGCTGATTCTATCATGGATAAGACATTTAAGCATTTGGGCCTCAGTTTCCCTATCTATAAATGAAATAGATTAGTTGGCATATGAGATCCCTTGAGCCCTAGATCTAAGGTCCCTTGATGTAAGCTTTGGGTATGGGCCTGGCAGGAGATGGCATTTTCTGCCTAAGAACTTGCTCAGTAAAATCTCAACATCACAAGGCTGACATCTGGGCACTGTCTTTTTTTTTCAGTCCCATTGCCCCAGGGCCAAATCCTGTTTTCTGTCCACTACATGATGGGACCAACTCTGGGCTGATGTCTTCTCTCCACAAAATGGTGTCACGTGGTGCTTTGGTGCCAGAGATAAGTAAGATTCCATGGTACTATTGGCACAGTGATTCAGCGCCAAAGTGGGAGCGAACTTGGGCAGGAGAAGGGGAACAGAACCTCCCAGAGGGAAGGGACTGTTTCCTCATAGTCTTTGTATCACTGACCCTCAGTACGGTGCCTGGCTAAGAGAAAGTGCTTGATAGACCATTGACTAATTGAGAGAGAGAAGTCTGAGAGGACTGAGGTTTCCTGTTGTTAACTAGCCAGTAGTTAATGGGTCTGGCCAATAGTTCACCACTGCACCCAGGTGGTTATTTTAAAACTGTTCTCTGGCTGGCTGTTTTTAAAATATAAGGTCATCAAGAGTAGGCTTTGAAAGGGGATTTGAGGTCACCTCTCATTTTATAGGTGAGGAACCTGAAGAGCAGAGATATTTAGTGACTTGAAGTGGGTCATACAGCTAGTAAGGTCCTAAGGCAGGCTTGCAGGATTTGAACTCAGGTATGTGTGCCTTAAAATAAAAATCCAAGACTTACCTAGGGTACTCTGGTCTTTCTGACTCCAGCCCTTTTTTTACCATGCCACACGCCTTTATTTTGTTATCATTTCCCAGTACCTGGCACATGACGAGCACTTAATAGATTATTATTGAATTGAATTGATAAATGGATTGGATTTTTAAACTGGAGTGACTGGGAAGATAGCAGTTCTAGCAAAAGAAACAAGGAAGTCTATAGAGGGAATGGGTCTGAAGATGGGGAGTTGGGTTCTAGATGAGGTCAAACTACTGGGTTCATTGTCCTCTCTCTCTCCTTTTAAGACATCTCTATAGGCCATGAGCCTCCTGTCACTTCTTTTTTCTTTTTTGGGGGGCAAGGCAATTGGGGTTAAGTGACTTGCCCAAGGCCACATAGCTAGTACACGTGTCAAGTGTCTGAGGCCAGATTTGAACTCAGGTACGCCTGACTCCAGGGCCTGTGCTCTACTCACCGCACCACCTAGCTGCCCCCTCTTATCACTTCTACTAGCAGGGTCACTGGATTTCCTCAGGGACCCCAAGACAAAAGTAAAGACAGGCTATACAGAAT
>JAQQSZ010003515.1:0-14420 GCA_028646595.1 Phalanger gymnotis
TTTTTTTTTTATTTAGGTCCGAGTCTTTTGCTTGGGTCCACTTTATTTATGATTAATTACATTTTATTGTGATCAATAAAATATGCTCAGTATATCAGCTTTTTAATATTTATTCATGGTTTCTCTGTGCCCTACTTCATAGTTCATTTTTTAAAGGTGCCATGTGGTACTAAGAAATATCTATATTCTTTAATGTTCCCATTCAGAAAATATCATAATTTTTAACTCTAAATTCCCCAACTTTTTTGAGTTACATATTACATTCATTTTTTTCTGTCTTTGTCTTAGATTCTTTCAACTGTGACAAAATAAAGAACAACAGTCTCCTTTTAATATTGTGTGTCTAGATAGTATGTTTGTATATATGGATATATAGATGTGTATATATGGATATATACATATGTACTATATAGATATATAGTATATATATATATAGATATGCAAGTTAGTTAACTTTAGAGTACAGATATGGTTGATAGTAATATTAATTCATTTTCTATGTTCCCTTTAAGCATAAGATAATTTTTAATTGTATCTATTAACATTGGGAAGTTTTAATTTACTTTTTCTAAGAGCATAACTAAAGCTTCTGCTTGTGAGAATTCACCTAATACAGAGTAAATTTTATTATAACTTCTCAGTTTGATCTGTATTTATCTTTATTTTAAAGATGAGTTTCTTCTACGTAACAGTTTGAAGTTTTGCTTTCTTATCTGTTCTACCACTCTTTGGTTTCATAAAATTGTTTATAGAATCAATAAAAAAAGAATCTTATTAAGTGCCTACACCCGGGGAATACACAACACACACAAAAAGGCAAAAACAGCAACTGTTCCTTCCCTCAAAGATCTAATATTCCAGTGGAGAAAACAACATATAAATAACTAGGTACACATGAGACACAAACAGATTAGATGAGAGTATTCAAGAGAGAGGAAGGCAACAGAAGCTTATGGAAGAAACCTGGGAAAGTCCTCCTGCAAAAAGTGGGATTTGAGCTGAGCTTTGAGGGAATCAAGGGAAATTAGTAGATATTTTAATGTTGAATGTTTTTTTAATGTTTAATGTTTTTTCTTCATTTGATTTTTTAGTCTTTCTAATATCTTACTGTTTTCCTCATTTAAAGCATTATTTTAAACCAATAATTTTATTCCCCCTTAAAAAAAACCTTGCTTTGATGCAACAATATTCCAACAGACTCTTTTCTTGTTTTCCACTTCTGCTTGACTATCCTTTATTTCCCACCCTATGCCTTTAAGATTTTAGTTTTACTTAAACTATTGATTTCTTCTTCTATCTTTCATTTATTTTTACTTATTTATTCATTCATCTATTTGTTTATTTGTTTGTTAACTTATTTATTGCTTTTTGGGGTTCTTTATCATTCTACTCTCAATAGGTTACTTCAAAAAGTTTTCTTTAACTGTGACTGTTATAAAGAAGTTTCATTTTCTTTGTTTTCTCCTTTTTATTTACTTTTTATCTATTCTGAAATGTTATTTTATGCTTCATACCCATCTTTATTCCTTCCTTGATTTCTCTGTGTTCTTCTTAGAGTTAGAGATTCTGTTGTACATGACCTTCATTGACTAGCCTCTCTGATACATGTATTACTTTTTTATAGATATTTTCTCTTCAGTCCTTTTATTCTGCCATATCTCACTCTTGGGAAGGATCAGTTTGTGAATGAAATGACTTTTGACTAAAGCAGCCCTGGGAGACAGAAATTACTATTGCTCCAAAAGACTGTGTAGCTCCTCCTGGCCTCATCTTCATAAACCTCCTTTTAAATGGATATAATATCTCATTCTAGGAGACAATTGCCCCATTGTTTTAATTGTTCAGGCATTTTTAGTTGTTTCTGACTCTTCATGACCCCACTTCTGAGTTGGCAAAAATACTGGTATAGTTTGCCATTTCCTTCCCCATCTTACTTTTCAGATGAGGAAACTAAAGCAAACAGTGTTAACTAACTTCCCCAGGGTTACACAGCTAGTAAATGTCTGGAGGTGGACTTGAACTCATAAAAAGGAGTGTTGCTGACTCCAGGCCTGGTGCTCTATTCACTGAACCACCTAGCTGCTCCAAAACTAAGATCTCCACATAGATAGCTGGTTCATATAGGATCTCACAAATCCCTTCTCCTGAACTGTAATGCTTCGCATGGTGAAATACCAAGCTGTCAGAGAAGTTGGTCTCCCAGTGCACAGTATCTTCCCTCCATATTAAATCCTAGATGATATCTTCATCTCCCATACCATACACATGTCTCTTTTCCACGGAAATTGTTTTCAACATGACCCTGAGGTTCCTACTGGGTTGAGAATCCATCTTTTTAATCCCCAAGATTCAATTTCTCCTTTTTGTTGCCTCTTGCAGTTTACTATGGAAACCCTCCTATCTGAGTTACCATCCCTTCACATTTCACCCATGAATTAATTAGGAGTACACCACCTAATTTCTCTATATCAACTACTTCCTCTTTCCCCTTTTATATATCCTCTGACTCTGTAATTCCTTCAGATTAAACACAATGATTTACTGATAAAGTCAATGTTGTGTATGTAAGAGCAAGCAAAGTGGGACATTTTACTGGTTTTTTCCTTTTGAAGTCCTTCTCAGCACTAAGACAATCAAGTGCCTTTGATGGAGTCTAGCCTTTGTTTGTAGGAAGGCCCACACCTCTTTTGCTAATGAGGTCACAAGAGGTGTGAAGCCTTTCAGCCCTGAAAAAGGGTATACATCCTCAGATGATAGCCACTGAACTCAGAATCGAGAATTGAAAATACAGAAGGGAACTCTGAGCACTACAGAAAGGGAGGTTTTGTTTCGGGGCTCATTCACTGGAAGAATGTCGTGTGATTTGACCAGAGGAGAATATGGGTAACCATTAAGGAGCCCCTTGGCTTTGAAAAACCCAAATGTTGGTGCTTCTCTCTCTGGTAACTATGCATTTAATGTCTTGGACAGACAGCTAGAAGCTTGTCTGCTAATATGTCTTATTTTGATCTATTTATATAATTTCTGCTTGTAATTTCTGTTTGTGTTTTTTCTGAAGTTCAGGGTGCTGACTTTTTCCCCTGAACTAAGTGAATGATATACGTATGTTTAATTAAAGTTAGATTGTAAACCCCTTAAAGTTGCTTTCCTTAAAAAAGCAGATCAAAGAATGTGTGCTAGCAGCCCTCCTGTGTGCTGTTGTTGTTGGCTTACACAGACACTGTAGCAGCAAGTAGTATTGCTGTGACAGTGTAGTGTATAGGGAACTGGCTGGAGCCCAGAAAACATGAATTCAAATTCCACTTCTTCCATATTCTAGCTGTGGGATGCTAGGCACATCATTTATACTCTCAGTGTTCTAGACAACTCCCTGAAACTATCAGCTGCAGAAAAGGACCTATTGTTAGTTCATTAGCATAAGCCCCCCCCCCCCCATTTTGTTGTTCACTTGTTTCTGTTGTGTCCTGCTATTCATGACTCCATTTGGAGTTTTCTTGGCAAAGATACTAAATTGGTTTGTCATTTCTTTCTCCAGCTCAATTTATAAGAGAGGAAACTCAGGCAAATAAGATTAAATGACTTACCCAAGGTCACAGAGCTAGTAAGTGTCTGAGGACACATTTGAACTCAGATCATTCTGAGTTTAAATGGATTATAAAGAGTCAAACTTGACTAAATGGAATTGCAAAGAGTCAAACATGACTAAAAACGATTGAACAAACTTCCAGATTCCAGGCCCAGCACTTCATACCCCATCTCGCTGGCCCAAGTTCCCTATAGCAATGCAATAAAATTGCAAGTCTAGTCTAAGATTCAGTTCACCTACAGGGAGATCAAAGAGTCTGGACCATGATGGTCAGTGCTGCTCCCCCATCTTCACTTTTCCTGATTCTTTATTATCTACATATGTTTTTTATCCAATCATGTCCTTTTTTCCCCTTAATGATTTTCCTTTCTTATTTCTTTACTCCCCAAATCATTCTCTCTCTCTTAAAAATAGTAACTTCCAAACATGCTGGATTTAATTTCATTCCTTAATAATGCATTGATTTAATTATCTTATGTTTTATATGATTTAAGGCATTTATAATTTAAAATTCTAATCATTTGCTCATTTTGTTCAAATACCTTTCTGTTTTTGAATATCCATATTTGCTTGTAATGAATAAACTAAGGTTTACATTCTTTTGGGGCTGTATTCTTCACAGCCTGGCCCCTTCCTAGTCTTTTTGCACTTTACTCCCCTTAATGCACTGCATGATCCAACCATACTGACTCATTGCTGCCTCTCACACATATATTCTTCTCATGTCTTTACACTGGCTGATTACCATATCTGGAGTGAACTTCTTCCTTCTCTGCCTCTTAGAATCCTTCACTTCCTTCAAGATGCAGCTCAAAGGCTACTTTCAGTAAGAGGCCTTTCTAGCTGCTAGAATCTTCCCTTTTGGGGGGGCAAGGCAATTGGGGTTAAGTGACTTGCCCAAGGTCATGCAGCCAGTACATGTGTCAAGTGTCTGAGGCCGGATTTGAACTCAGGTCCTCCTGACTCCAAGGCTGGTGCTCTACTCACTGTACCACCTAGCTGCCTTGAGTCTTCCTTTCCTTTTCATCTACTTTGTATATATCTTATAAATATTCATTTATTTATAGTTGTCTCCCCTGTTACACATGAGCTCCTTGAGGAGAGGCTCTGTTTCTTCCCATATTTGTATATCCGATTTCTTCATTTCTCTGGTAAGGCCCAGATAGGCTGTGACTTATTTAAGGTCACAAAGCTAGTTAGTAGCAGAATTGAAATTGCATATACATACATTAGTTCAGAGAGATTGATACCAGATATTGCCCTGACACATTTCAAAATCTCCCTTTCTGATTGGCATACAATAGGCCCTTAATACATACTTATTAACTAGGTGATTGATTGATAGAAGTCCAATATAGATACTGCAAGATCTGTGAAATGAGTGGGAAGGAAAGGCTTGTTTTTTTTCTTTCTTCAGATTCCTGCTCCAAATTTATCTAGATAATGTTATATTAAGTCAAACAACTATTTAGTTAATGTTCAGATATTCAGTATAATTTCCTAATGATTAAAAGTTAATCTAGCATCATGGTGCAGGGAAGGAAATCCAAAAATATCTAAACACAACTATTGATATAGTTCTATCTAGAAGCAAAAAAAAGAGATTATTTGATATTTGAAACATTTATCAACAAGTTATTTCAAGCTTATTATGTTCATCTGGGGAGTGGAAAAAAATCAAGTTTTATCTGAAATAAACTTCAGCATTCCATGCCTCAAATTCCACCTTTCTTAATCTGGAAAGAAACAATTATATTACAAATATTGTGTTATAAAGAACTATAGAAGTAATAGAAGTAAAAATATACACATACAAACTGAGCAAAGTACTTATTAAAAAAAAAACCCTAGGGATGATCAATAGAGGTAAAGGTAAAATATAAGCTAAGTACATAACTGTTATTTAGGACAAATATTCTGAAAAGTGTCCTCTCTGCATTGACCATGAACATCTTATAAACGAAAAGCTTTAAGAAATCAGTTTTGTATTAAGATGCCAAACTCCCATGTTCCTGATGTTGAAGATGTTTATTACAAACCCAAAGGCTAAAGAGAAAATGTTATTTGGGAGGCGGGAAGAAGGAAGAGTGAGAGAAAATGAAAAGCCACAATTGTAGAAAGAACCACTACCTAATTCCTAATGGAATCTTTTCTCTTTTCTTTGAAAATATTCCCTTAAAGGAGAAAAAGCATTTTAAGAATTGCCATAACTCAATGTTAGTCTAACCTATAACCTTTAAAAAGCTCGTCTTGGTGGATGTCTGATGGCCTTGGTTTTGAGAGATCTGATGTTAAACATTTCTTCAGGCATTCACATAAAAATTTTTTAAGAAGCTCATATAATGCTCTAAGGTTTACCAACCATTTTTCCTAACAAGTCCTTGAGGTAGATATCTAAGTATTTTTGCTATCCCAATTCTATGGGGAAAGAAGCAGATTCAAAAAGATTAAGTGATATGCTTAAGGTCCTAAAGATAGGAAGTGTCAGAGTCAAAATTCTGAACTATTTGTACAGGTCTCAGGTGTTCATTCCACTGTACCTAACAGCCTCTTGACATGAAATTAAAGAGCTTCCAGCATGTAATCCTAATACTTAAAATACCAACCAGTTTACATTAAAAAAACAAGAATAATTCTGATTTTTAGGTGTTTTGTTTTGTTTTGTTTTTTGGTTTTGCTACAGCTGAATGAAAATCGACAGTTTTCCATGGCCCAAAGTAAAGCATCTTATGCTCCAGAGTCAGAGGACCTGGACTCATCAGTCTTTTTTTTTTTTTTTACATTTTCTATATTACCTTGGGTAGGGCATCAGTTTCATCATCTGTAAAATGAAGGGGTTGGATGAATGGCCATTGGAGTTCCTCTCAGTTATAGATCCGAAATATATCATATCTGTTTCCACAAAATGCAAATACATCTACATCTATCTCAGTTTCCCAAATACTTGATTCAAAAGTTCTTGCTGACTTTCACTTTGATTCACACATAAGTGGGTCCTTTAAAGAGTTTGTAGCTGTATCATACATAACGTTTTATTAAAAATAGGCAAGTACAAACTCATTTAGTCATCAGTCAATCACATAATGGTTATCAAAATGACACCTC
Source organism: Phalanger gymnotis (assembly GCA_028646595.1). Taxonomy (NCBI): domain Eukaryota; kingdom Metazoa; phylum Chordata; class Mammalia; order Diprotodontia; family Phalangeridae; genus Phalanger; species Phalanger gymnotis. The sequence continues at coordinate 6,692 of JAQQSZ010003515.1, forward strand.
CTCCAATAAGCCTTTCCCAAGCCTTTTAAGTTCTGGTACCTTCCTTCTTAATTATCTCTGGATTTATCTTGTTCATTGTCTATTCCTACATAGTTGTTTACATGTTGTCTCCCCATTAGACTGTAAATTCATCAAAAACAGAGAATCTTTTGCCTTTCGTTGTATCCTTAGCACTTAGCACCATATTATGTGATCAAAAATTGCTTACTGATTGATTGACTTTGAGGTTCTGTTTACTTTACTTTGCACCAGTTAATATAAATGTTGCTATGCTTCTCTGTATTCACCAAATTCATCATTTTTCACAACATACTAATAATCTGTTACATTTATATATCACAGTTTGCTTCACCATTTCTCAATTTTTGTTCTTAGCTCCTTGCTGCTACACAAAACTATTGCTATAAATATTTCTATTGTTATAAATATATTAAATATGTGGCTATAAACATTTTCATGTTATATGTATATATGTGTGAATATAGATCTCTTTATATACATATATATATATATAAATGCGTGGGTATATATATGTGTGTATACACACACACACAAACACACACACACATATATATATATACACACATTTATTTTTTTCATTGACCTCCTTGGGATATATGCAATGGAATTTCTGACACAAAATATACACATATTCTAGTTATTTTCTTCTCATAATTCCAAATTACTTTCCAGAACTATTGGAACAATTCACTTCAATCTCTCCAATATTGACTATCTACACCTTCTGTTAATCTTACAAAATTCCTTGGTATGAAGTGAAATCTCAGAATTGTTTTGACTTGGATTTTCCTTATTAACAATTAGAAGTGTTGTCTCACATAATTGTTAGCATTTTGACATTATTTTTCAATTAATTAATAAAAAAAATCATTAACTCTTTCCTACGAATGAAATACTGTGATTAGTACTGGAGATACAAATACAAAAGGAAGTCAGTCACTGCCTTCGGGGTGCTTACATTCTCATAGAATTGGACTTTTAGAAAGACCAGAATTAGAAAAGGAGAACAAAAGCAGCAGACTTTATGTGCATAATTTCATGGTTTAGAAATGTCCCTGAAATGGCATGGTGAACTGGTTGCATGAAAGATAAATTAAAAATTCACTTACTCCATCCAAGGATCCCAGTGACTGGAGTCCACCTTCTGATAGGATGCAATGGAGAGCCAAAGTACAAGCAGCAAGGTTAGAAGATGCCTGGGAAGATAATTTTTTTTTTTCTTATCTTTTGTCTAATTTTATGTTGGCCAATGAAAGCCTTCAGTATCTCTTTAATACCAATCTCTCAATGATGCTGAATGATTATGAATAATGGAACAGCGTGATCTTAAAGCTAAAATTACTAATAGCCAAAAGGCAATGGATTAAGGCATGGGAGATGAAAGCAGTCTAAAATACCTTACCAAAAATAATTATGAGCACTTTATTCCACATCACTCTGATACACATATAATAGTTTGTATTGAATTTATTTGTTTGTAGTTCATCTCCTTACAGATCTGTGAACTCCAAGAATGCAGGTACTATCCAAACTTTTTAAAAGTTTCTCTGACATGAACATAGTGTCCGATACACTGTAATTGGTTAATAAGTGTTGAATGAAGAAAGGAAGCATAATGGATATACTAAAGTGTAAATCATTTGAAAAGGTTGTAAAAAATCATCCATTTATCAAGAATGAAAAATAGCCTGAGTGGCACATTGATATCCCCAACACATAAAAATGATAATAAAAAAGGAAATCCTTCAGAGTACATTGAATAGATCCTCTACAGAGTGAAAACATGAAAATTCTTGTCAGATGGAAAGTATGGAGCTGTGATCTACATTAGAAGGAATATCTATTGCATACTGAAGAAATCATAGTTCTATCAAAGATCGTGTATCTTAATTTATATAATGTGCCTATTTAAATGGCAAAACAAAGTTTTTAAAGGTTTTTCCTCACTACTATTTGGAGCAGAAAATATTACTTCAATTTCAGATGAAGAAATAGAACTTCATAAAAAGTGACTTGACTGTTCAAGGTCGCATGGCCAGTGAAGATTGTGCTTTAGTCACCACCAGAGCTAGATCCTCTAAATTCATATATGTTTTTCTTTCTCTTATAAACTGCCACAGAATGTTATGTAAAATTATGACAAGTTCCAAATGCATCAATATTTTCTCACTTAACTCAGAGGCAACCATTAACGAAATAAATTATAAGTATACAAATGTCAGTGTCAGAATAAATGGCAAAAGATGTAACAATGGATGAGCTCTAATTAGGGTGTAAAAGCAGAGGCTTTGACCCAGGAAATATAATTTAAATGGACACCAACACCATTCTGAGATGATGTTCCTATCTTGTCCATTCCTACCTCCAGAAGTGGTTATATATATATATATATATATATATATATATATATATATATATATATATATATATATATATTTCTCATAAGCTTGCCCCCAGCTAAAAACAACTAATTACAGCTCTGGATATTGGGCTATTCTGAAATATTTTGCTTTTCCAAAGCAGACCATCATAAAACTTGAATGGGTGATTGATTATCTGTGAAAAGAACCCATTTTCCTTCTTGCTATCAATGTCTTTCTCTTTGAGGAATCTCTTAAGAACCTTCTAGAGTGGCACTATCTTCAAAATAAAATTCTTTGTTCTGATCTAGGAGAATGTTTTCCTGGGCCACTGGTGATTCAAGTCTATGTGGGGAAACTTTTATCAGCATTAATTTTGATGGCTCTATTCCTTGTGGAAAATACAGGACTTCAGCTTTTTGCTGAGACTTTTCTATCATCATTGAACCATCAGAGGGTCAAGGATTTAGAACTGGAAGTCAAATAGTAAAACTTCAAATAGTACCATGTTTCTTAAATGCCAAAAGCTTATTATTTTAATTGCACACACAAACACCCACACCCACACTGACAATAGTAAAAAATTATCCTCTATGTTGTAATCAATTGTCAAACTTGTATTAAAACTACACAGTAAACACCAGGATATGGACAATAATTTTTCTTATGTTATTGAACATGAATTCAGGCCATAAGGGAAAAGGCCATTTTTTCTCAAGCAGGAAAATGAAAACATTTTTATTCACACAAGTGAGGTGCATTTATTTATGCCTTCCTATGTGCATACTTGCTTGAAAATCACAAGAACATGTTAATTAAATATCAGAGATAGGATTAGAACTCTAATAGAAGACTCACAGTATCATAGGTTCATAGAATTGGAAGAAACCTTAAATATCATCTAGCCTAGCCTCCCAATTTCAAACATGAGGAAATTGATCAATGATCTTAAACAGATGTCCTATTTCAGGAAAATGTGAAAATTCTAGTCTTCACCATGACTGAATTTTAAGGATCAAGACTAGACTATAAACCTTAGTAAGAAGATTTCTTATTGTTATCTTTTATTTGAGTTAGAACAACATATTAAAAGCGCCTACCAGCCATGACATCATCTTCATTTATAAATATTCAATTACTTTTTTGCTATTTTTTCTAAATAAGTCTGCAAGTTTGCCTTTTCCTTATGTATTGTGATGCCGAGTTTTGGGGTTTTGGGGGAGGGTGTCTGATAACTTGTATGTGTCAATATTTTGGAGTTTTCTGGATATAAAAGAAGAGAATAGGGAGTCTGGGAAAAGCGGTTATGACTCTGGATGGAGTAGAGTTTTTCCTACCATATCTATGGTGCTCTACTTGCAGCTACCATTTCATCAGGGGACTTCAGGAAGAAATGTACCAGAAGGCAGCATAGGAGCAACATTAGCCTAGGAACCGAGAGATTTGGATTGTAGTCATGACACTGAGTCCCTATAGAAATAGTCTTTTAAATAGTAGAAGATTTCTTTAATCTCTCAGTTATTTTTTTTCTATCAGTGTCCACTCTGTTATCTTGCTCTCTAATCTTCAATTGCTTCCTATGTTCAGGTTGCTTGTCTACTACCTACAAAAATGTCCATGTCTCCTCTGTTTTCAAAACTTCTTGCTTGATCCAGCCATCCATGTCAGCTTTTTTATATCTCTCCTCTCTTTGGAGGCTAAACTCGTTGAAAAATTCATCTAAGATGCCTCTACAAGCTTTATGCTTATGCTTGAGCCAGTTAGAAGGCACAGTGAATAGCATACTGGGCCTACAGTCAGGAAGACCTGGTTCAACTTCAGCCTCAGAAAACTGCTTGCTGTGTGAGCCAGTGACTTAATTTCTGTTTGCTTCAGTTTCCTGAACTGTTTAATGGGGATAATAATACCACTTATCTCCAATGGCTGTCAGGAGGATCGAATGAGATAAATATTTGTAAAACAATTAGCATGATGTCTGGCACATATTAAGTACTTAGTAAATTGTTATTATTCTTCCTCATTCCTGCATTTAACTCCTGGCAGTCTGACTTCCAACCTCCTCATTCAACTGAAACCACTCTCTTCAAAGTTAGTAATGATGACCTCTTAATTGAAAACTCTATTGGCCTTTTCTCAATCCTCATCCTTCTTCACCTCACTGTATCTTTTAAAACTGTCATCCCCTTCTTGACACTATCTTCTCTCTAGGTTTCTGTGACACTGCACTCTACTTATTCTTCCTCTACCTGTTTGTTCCTTCTCTGTCTCATTTGGTGGATCTTCCTCTGTGGTATACCCACTAATTGAAGGAGGGAATCTAACAAGGCAGTGTGCTGGGGACCCTCTTCTCTTCACCCTCTACTATATTGCTTAGTGATCTTATCAGCTCCCATTGTTTCAATTATCATCTTGTTATGGTAATTAGGGTGGAACTTTTTTTTTTTTTTTTTGCTGTTTTCTCCTTTGGAATGCTGAGGTAATCAAGTAGCTTTGATGAATTTTTTTTTCAAATGTAATGGCAAGCAAAGTAGACTTTTTGTTGTCTTTGTTTTGGAGTGCTTCTGAGCACTAAAGAATATTTGATTTAATGGAGAGTCTTTGATAACCTACTTATGTCAAGTGAAGACCTAGTTCTGCCCTCTGACCCTGAGCAAACATTTAAGTCACAAGAAGGCATAAGTCACGTGGGTTTGAGTCACATGGTTGTGACTCCCTTTGACTCCGAAGAAGTGTATATAAACTCAGAAGTTAGTGTTTTTCCTTTGGGGGCACACTCATTGAAAGAGTGTTGGTGACAAGACTGTAGGTAGCCACTGTTAAGGAGCCTCTCCCCCCAGCTTTGAAAAGGCAGATGTTGGTGCTTCTCTGGTAACTATGTATTGTGATTTGCTTAGACAGAAATGTTGACCTGTTTATATTGTCTCTGTTTGTAATTTCTGTTTGTATTTGCTCTGAAGTTCAAGGTGCTGGCTTTTCCCCCTGAATTAAATGAATGTAATATGTATGTTTAAATAAAGTGAGATTGTTAACCCCTTAAAGTTGCCTTCCTTAGAGAAGCAGATCAAAGAACCTGTTCTGGCAGCCCTTCTACATGCTGATGTTATTGGTTTTACACAGCCACAGTAGCAGCAATGAGCACTGTTGCTACGCATCTCTATGCACATGATTCTCAGATCTGTTTATTCAGCCTTAACCTTTATTGACCTCCAGTTTTGCATCTTAATTTGCCTTTTAGACAGGTCAAATGGGATATATTGCAGATATCTTAAACTCTGAATGTCCAGAACTCAACTTAATATCTTTTCCCCAGAATTGTCCCCTCTTCCTGACTTCCCTATTACTGTGAAAGTTACTACTATCTTTCCAGTCACCCAGATACATGATCTCTCCCTCAACGGTAAATTCTTGTTTCCGCTCATATATTTCTCCTTCTCTCCTATGACACTGCCACCACCCTGGTGCAGACCTTCATCACTTCATACCCAGTCAATTGCAGTAGCCTGTTGTGGTTGGTTATCTAGCCTCAAGTGTCTCCTCACTCAATCCATCCTCAGTTGTCAAAATGATTTTTATAAAACACATGTCTAACCATACCACCACCACCTCCCACACTCTATCAACTCTAGTGTCTCCCTATTACCTCCAAGATCAACTACAAAGTCTTTTGTTAGGCTTTGAAAGTTTTTCATAACCTGGTCACTTTCTACATTTCCATTTTATCTGACACCTTAGTCACCTCCGCACCTTCTGTGATTACAATAATACTGATCTCTTTAATGTTTCTCACATACACTTCAATCATTTTCATGGTCTATCTCCCCACCACCAGCCAACTCTAGAACACCCTCCCTCTTCATCTAATTAACTTCCTTAATTACGCCCAAGTTTCAGCTAAAATCTCACCAACTTATGTTTTTTGTGATGGGGATAAAGTAGAAGCCTGCCCACCAAGAACAGGTATGAAACACAAAAAAGACCCACCATCACCGATATTACTCAATATTGTATTGAAAATCCAAGCAAAAAGAAAGAGAAGGAATTAGAATAGGGAATGAGGTAATAAAACCAGCTCTTTGCAGAAGATAGGATGGTATACTCATAAAATCCCACAGACTCAACTAAAAAGTTAATTGAAATGATGTTAGCAAAGTAGCAGAGTGTAAAGTAATTCACATACATCATCAGCCTTACTATATATAAAACAAGCAAAACCCTGCAAGAAGAGAGAGTAAGAGATACTCCATTTAAAATTACTCTAGTCAGTATAAAATATGTGAGAGTATACTTTCCAAAATAAACCCAGGAACAATATGAAAAAATATGCAAAATAATTTTGTACAAGTAAAATCAGATGTAAATGATTAGAAAAAATATTAATTGTTAATTGGTAGGCAGGGCCCATAAAAATGACAATTATACCTTAACTGTTTTATATATTTAATTCCATCTAATTAAATTGCCAAAAAAAATTTTACTGAACTAGAAAAAAAATAATAAAATTCATTTGGAAGAACAAAAACTCAAGAAAAGAAGTTGATGACAAAAATGTAAAGGAAGGAGATTTAGCAGTGCCAGATCTTAAATTATATTATGAAGCCATAATTATCAAAATTTTTTGATACTGGCTTAGAAATAGAAAGGTAGATGAGTGGAACAGTATATACATACAATTTACAGCAGCAAACGAATATAGTAACCTTGTATTTTACAAGTGTAAAGATTTAGATTGGGGGGGATAAAATTTATTATTTGGTAAAAATTTGGGGGAAAAACTTCAAAGCAGTCTGTAATAGGTATTTCCCATAACTCCCTAATTTTAATGCTTCCTTCTTTTTTTAAGTTCAAGTAAAAACCTACTTTATTTTTTTCTTTTAAAAATATTTTCCCAATTCTATATGAAAATAATCTTTACATTTAAAAAATTCAATTATTTTACTTTTAGTTTTCAACATTCATTTCCACAACATTTTGAGTTCCAAATTTTTGCCCTATCTCTCCCCTCCTCCCCACTCCAAGATGGCATGCATTCTGATTACTCTTCCCCCAGTCTGCCTTCCCATCTTTCACTGTCCTTATCCCTTCCCTCCTAATTTCTTGTAGGGCAAGATAGATTTCTACTCCCCATTGCTTGTATATCTTATTTCCCAGTTGCATGTGGAAACAATTTTCAACATTTCTTTTTAAAACTTAATAGTTCCAAATTCTCTCCCTTCTTCCCTCCCCATCTACTGTCATTGACAAGGCAAACAATTCAATATAGGTTATACACATGTAGTTATGCAAAACACTTCCATAAGTCATGTTGTGAAAGACTAACTATATTTCCCTCCATCCTATCTTGCCCCCCC
>JAQQSZ010003516.1:0-14420 GCA_028646595.1 Phalanger gymnotis
GAAGGAAGGATTACAAGTATTTAGCAATCAGTTTCAAAGGATGATAATGGGTGATTCTTTAGATAACATCTTCCTACTTCTAATTTTGAGGCTCCTTTCTAGTCCCCTCCTCCTGCTCCTCACATATAATACATGTGTGTCTATACACAGAGACATAAACATGCGTTTATCATGAATCAAAATAAGTCAAAGATGTCGGTTCTGAAAAGGTGTACCAAAGTACTATACTACACGGCTTGTGTTGTAAAAATATAATGTGCATAAATTAATGAACACAGTACTACACAGTACTCACACTGGTCCAATTACATTGTAGTTATACCTCATAACATACACTTTAGCCATTCTTTTTCTTTACTCAGGTATGACAATAGAATCTAAAAACTTGGGTGGCTGACCATAATTGTGCACCTAAGAGACAGATGGAATGCGGACAAATGAAAACCACTGGTAATCTCCCCCAGCCCCAATCTCAATGTTACATCTTTGAAATTTCTTTTAGAAATCAAGGTTTAAGGGGGAAAAGACTAAATCCAAATATCTAATAATTTGAGATGTTTTCTGAAAGAAGAAAAAAAAAGCTGTTGAACGGTGAGTACCATGATTCCAAGTATTCTGTTCCACTGTACCCATAAAATGTCCTGGAAATATTTTGGCGAAGGGTAACTGAATGAATCAAATCACTTAATGCTACAATAAAATTATTCATGTCACAAAAGGTTGATACCCATAAAAGATGGAAAATCACAAGAGCAGGTGCAAAACTGGCTCATATTATGTACATCTGTAACTATATGTTCAGGAGATGGCAGCTTCATGGTTTGCCTTCAGGGTTTTCTAGTCCCCAGGTCTGCTGCTGGAGTATCATTGGAGCTCCACCTTGCACCACCAGAATGCAGCCTAATACAAATGCCTGGGACATGTGACCCAGCAAGGCAGAGCTGACCACTTGCAATGTGAGATGACAGAAATCTTTTGGTGTATATTCAAAGTCACTTCCTGCAATGTCATTATTTTCAATAAAGGTCATAGGCTAAAACACATAACTAAATGATTTTAGTAGTGCACAGAATGCAGATTTAGACTCAGGAAGACCTAAGTTTAAATCCAGCCTCAAATGCTTACTAGCTGTGTGACTCTGGCCAAATCACTTAACCTGTTTGCCTCATTTTCCTCACCTTTATATGGGGGTAATAACAGCATCTACCTCTCAGGGTTGTTGTAAAGATCAAATGAGATAATACTTGTAAAGCACTTAGCACAGTGCTGAGGTAATATATTTATGCATATTCCTTTCCCCAAATGATTCCATCTTTATAATACTTCTAATTTTTGTTAGACTTATTTTACAAAACTATAATTTTGTAAAACCTTTGACATAAATAAGTTCACTAATCAGGGAAAAAAATTTCTTTTTCAGAGCATGCACCTCAATGTTTGATTCAGAGAACACGGAGCTAGCAATGAAATGACTAAAAGATGGGGAAACCAGAGGAAAGAGTAAGGGCCTTCCACAACTGCATAACAGATAAGCCGTCTAACTCAAGGATTTGTTATCCTGAATTTTTCTTTACACATTAGAAGAGTTGATCTTATGGTAGGAGGAATAGAGTATGTCAGTGAAGAAGGATCTGAGGAGTAGCAGGAAGGCTGCCTCCAGCCTCCCAAACAACAGAAATTTCTAGTTTCATTCTGCATTTTAACAGGATACTACAGGGCCTGAGGCTAGTAAAAGGGCTAACATTAAGGTTGAACTTGAAAATGTTGAAGGTTCCTTCCAGCTCTTAACACTCCCAGGCTTTTATTCCTTCCTAATTTCCAGCCTTCCTTCAGCCATTCAACAGCTATTTATCAAGCCTCAAGGTGTACAAGGTAATGTATTAAGCCATTATCAGCCATTAATATCTTAGCTCAAATTAATTTACCAGGTTAGCCAGAGGAAAAGAAGGCCTTGAGGGAATATGACTCAGCAGGAATAAATTTAGACTTGGAAAGGAGAGAGGAAAAAAGTCAAGAACAGAGAGAAAAGGCCTTAGGTGGGGACATTTCAAGAAGATGGTCAGGAAAGGGTCAGTACAAGGGCCTGGAGTGCTAACAGGGAAGAGGAAAACCGGAGATAAATTTTACCATCTTCTCACCTTTGGCCTAAGACAAGCCCCCAAGCCCCTGACTTGTCATTCCTTCATTTTATAATGCACGGGTCTCTTATCTATTTCCCTTTGCCCCAGTACCCTGACATACAAAGCAACACTGTCTGGGCTCACTGAAGAATCTTTGGGCCCAAAGAGCACTGGGAGTCGGTCAGTGATTGGTCCTCTGGCCAGCAGCTGTAGTTTCTGTTTGAGAAACCACTTGGTATTTATTTGTGCTTTGTCACTTCTGAGGCACTGGATCAAAATGAACCTATGCCCTCTTCCCACCAACCACCATTCCCAAACCCAGAGGTCCACTGAGCTATTTCCCTGTTGCTCCTCCAGTGATAAGTGGCTCGAGTACTACTCTTCTGTTGTTCAGTCATTTCCCCCTCATGTCCTTTTTGCTTTGTGACCCCATTTGGGGTTTTCTTGGCAGAGATCCTGGGGTGGTTTGCCATTTCCTTCTCCGCTTCATTTTACAGGTGAGCAAACTGAGGCAAACAGGGTGAAGTGACTTGCCCAGGGTCACACAGCTAGTAAGTGTCTGAGGCCAGATTTGAACTCAGGAAGATGAGTCTTTCTGATCCCAAGCCTAGCAGTCTATACACTGAGCCAACTAGCTGCCTCTCCACTATCATTATTCACTTGCAATACTTGAAACCTGTTCTACAAATTTTCTTCTCCCGTTCCTTAGCAACTAGTAGAAATTAAGAAAAGACAGTCATACAAAAAAAGCCTATGTCCATATATGCACAAAGCTGTCCAGAAAGTGGGGTAGGATAGTAGAATGAGAAAACCATCGGTGGACTCCAACTATTGACTAGAAACCCATTGGCAACCCCTGTTTTAACTAATCAGGGTAATTCAACTAGGTTTTTTTTTTCTCTTTCTTGGCCTTTTTAAAAAACTCTTTCTTGTCCTGTCTTTCTCAAACTCAGGATCTACGGGCCTCCTCAAGCTTCTTCAGAGCTGAGACTCCATCTTATTGATGAGGAGAGCCACTAAAGTGTTTGCTCACACTGCCCGGCCTTCACTTGATCTTCACGTTTTCAGTACAAGAGCTGTTTGGTATGAAGGCAACGTAGCAAATATTTTCTGGATTATGAATTTTACTAATTCGATTCAAAGTACATTTATTGACTAGCACATTTATTGACTGGCACACTAGAAGTGTGCTAACCACTAAAGAAGATACAAAAGATAGATCTGACATATTCCTCAAGGAGTTCAGTTGAGGGGACATGACTTCACAAACAAAACAACTAATACATAAGTGTTTTGATTACATATATGTGCAAATAATAAGCCGAAATTTTAAAAATAATAATTATCACAGCTAACATTTTGTTGTTGCCGTTGTCCAGTCATGTCCAAATCTTTGGGGCTTTTTTGGGACAAAGTTACAGGAGTGGTTTGCCATTTCCTTCTCTAGCACATTCCAGATGAGGAAACTGAGGCAAATAGTGCTCAGTGTCTTGCCCAGGATCACAGAGTTAGTAAGTGTCTGAGGCTGGATTTTACCTCAGGAATATGAGTCTTCTATCCACTGTGCCACCTAGCTGCCCAGCTAACATTTACATATCCCTTACTATGTGCCAGACACTGTGCTAAGGGCTTTGTAGTTATTATCTTATTTTATCCTCATAACAACTCTGAGAAATATTACTATTATTGTCACTGTTTTATAGTCAAGAAAACATACAAATAAACATGCCCAGCTAGTACATGTCTAAAGCCAAATTTGAACTCAGGTCTTCCTGACTCTGTGCCCCTAGCACTCTACCCATTGTGCCACCTAACTTCCCAAACTAGAATAAACATAGTTTGAACGTATAGTAATAGTTAGAAAAAATATGGTTGGAAGTAGAGATTGGGTTGTGTGGGACAAACACTAAATAAATTATTTAGTGTTTACATTTGGGAGAAGGAACAACAGAACTATGTATTGGTGTGGAGAACTCCTAGAGTGGAAGCTCCCTCTATCGATGCAGACTGATGGTTCTTTGGCAGTCTGTTCAATGGCTGTTCCCCAGACCTGTAACTCTCTCCCTCCTGGCTACACTGCCTCCTTTCAAGTCTCAGCTTTTCCTGGTCCCCCTTAATGGCTAGTACCTCCCCCCTGAGATTATCTCCTATTTATCCTGCTTCTATCTTGTCTATACATAGTTGTTCGGATGCTCTCTCCCCTATTAGATTGTGATTTCCTTGAGGGAGAGCCTGTTTTTCCTTTCTTTGTATCTTGACATACAGGAGGTGCTTAATAAATATTGCTGACTTGTTGAAGCATCCATTAAGTGCCTATTGTGTGCTAGGCACAGTGATAGCTAGGGATGGGAAGGAGGGTGGAATATTGTGCATGAGGAACAGCAGCTAAGCCAATTTGGCTGGAACACAGAAAGAGAGATGGGGAGTAGTATGAAATCAGTCTGGAAAGATAGGTTGGACCAGATTGTGGAGGACTTTAAATGCCAAACAGAAGTTTGTATTTTATCCTAGAGGCAAAGGAAAACACTGATGCTCCTCAAGCAGGAGGGGAACTTGGGCAGGCCTGTGCTTTAGGAAGAACAATTTGATGGCTATTCTGAAGACAGATTGTCTAGGGGAGAGACTGGAGGCAGAGGGACCAATGAGGAGGCTATTGCAATAGCCCAGGTAGAAGTGATGAGGGCTGGATTAGAGGAAAGAGGACGGGTGCAAGTGATGTTTTGTGGAAAGAGATGTGGCAATTGATTAGTTAAGCAAGATAACAAAGACAAAAGGGATGAAGATGACTTCAAGAAGGAAACAGAAAAGTGAAGAGAAGTAGGTTTAGGTGAGGTCCATTTTAGACATCGTAAGTATACATCGAGCCCTGGGACCTCCAAGCCAAATGTCTTATTTTACAGATTAAGAAACTGAGGCCCAGGGAGGTAGTAGGTACCATATGCAAAATTTGAACCCAGAGCCTCTGACTCAAGAATTAGTGTTCTTTCTAAAGCACTATGCTACCTCTAGCAGGCTTTGTCCAAGATGTCTCTGGGACATTCAGGTGGGACTATCCAGCTGACAGTTGGTGACATAGGGGCTAGAACTTAGGAGAAGTGAGAACTTGATATATCAAGTCAAGAGAGATGGTAATGGAACAAATAGAAGCCAATGAAATGGCTGAGAGAGCAAGGGTTCTTACCTTTTTTTGTGGGTGTCCTGGACCACTTTAGCAGTCCAGTGAAATCTATGGACTCTTTCTCAGAATGGATAAAATGCTTAAAATTACAAATGAATAAAGTACTTAAATTACTTAATAGTAGACTTAAGTAAATATACTTACTATATAAATATACTTAAATAAAAACAAAATACTTAAAATTACAAAGAATCAATTAAATCGAAATATAATTATCAACATCTTTAAAAAATAAAGTTTACAGACCTCCTGCCCCACCCAGGCTAAGAAACCCTGATAGAGAGTACAGAGATTGAAGACAAGAGGTAGGGCTGCTTGGAGCGCTGGAAGATTAAGTGGCTACCTTGTGCTTCTGTTGCTGTGTTGGAGGCAGAGCCACTGGCTCAGGTCTGCCTGATTCCGAAGGCTGGCCTTCTCTCTGAATGCACCACACTAACCCCTCCTACTTATTGATATAGCCCCAAAACTCAGTGCCCCATCACATTTTCAGAGGTTCTATGTCCTCCTTGAGAAGTAGTTGGAGAAGGGTTGGAAGCAGACTAGAAGGGAAGGCTGGATGCAGAGAAACAAACCAAAAAAAGCAACAGAAATGAGAGGTCAAGATTCCGACATTGATTTTGGGGCCAGTGGCCTAGCTATGATATATATTGGTTCAAAACACATTAAGCTTGCAAAGCCAGAACTGAACTAGTTTCAGCCCTTGGGCGGGAGGGAGGAGTGAAAGATATTGGAAAAACTCTTTGTGCTGTTCTAAACAGGATCTAGCTATCATCAGTCATTTTATCAGAGACATTTAATATGACACTTACTCAGCTGCAGCACATCCAATATTTGCTGGTTTTTCCTATTCTGAATAATGTGCAAGTGGAAAATAATGTGTTTTAACGTTGTTATTCCCTTAGGACCCTCAAAGAGCGAATGATGCTATCAGTCTAACGCAGCTGAGTGATCTCTGTCAAAATGTATATTATCCGCCTAACCTTAGTACAAGTTGGCGAGGTACAGTAGCATTGCACAGGCAGGTGTCAGACTGGAGTGATGTGAGGGTGGAAATCAAGCTGCCGGCCATCTGCCCCACAATGAGAAAATCTTATACACTAAAGCACCAAAACAGCTCTTTATCAATTCAATTAAATTCAAGAAGCCTTTTTTCATTTCCTAATAATATACAAGGCACTTGACTAAGCATGGGGGATAAAAAGACAATAATGAAAATGGAACCTGCCCTCAAAAAGCTTGCATTCTACAGGGAGGAAACATCCTGAACAACCTGAACAAAGAAGCAAGTACTGAAAAAAATGCAAAGAAGTCGTGGGGTCCTTACAAATAGGGGAATCAGGAAAGTTCTCCCATAGTTACATAGTAAATGATCTTTAATGCTGAACTTTGAATGGAGGTAGGGATTTCAAGAGGCAGGTGAGAAAGAACATATGTGAATGGTGACCAAAAGCTGTTGAACACAAAATTGGGACATGTTTATGCCATAATTATCATTCACATACATTTTTAAATTTTATTAGAAACTATTATCCAACAGTTATAGTTGAATGGCAATTCATTTGCTTGGCCAGTTTATATACAGGTAAAATAAGTCAGAGAAGCTAGATGGCACAGTGGATAGAGTACCAGGCCTAAAGTTAGGAAGATTTATCTTCCTGAGTTCAAATCTGGCCTCAGATACTTACTAGCTATGTGACCCTGGCCAAGTCACTTAACCCTGTTTGCCTCAGTTTTCTCACCTGCAAAATGAGCTGGAGAAGGAAATGGCAAACCACTCCTATCTTCCCCAAGAAAATCACAAATGAGGTCACCAAGAATTGGACATAACTAAAAAGCAACTGAACTTAACTGAAGTCCCCAAACTTTGTGAGTAAGATTGATGTAAAATATCAAAGTCAAGAAGAGCCCATGGCCCTCAACCTTCGGTGACAACCTTATATATTGTATTATTATATTATATATTGTAATATAAACTAATTTTGGTTCTTTCAGTTACTAAATGCTCAGATACTAACTTCATGGAAACCACATGACAGACTAAATGAAATCAGGACGGTGGAGTCTCTATATTTGGACCCCAACGTCATAGTCCCTAATGTGCTACAAATAGCACTAAAAATAAACAAACAAAAAGTCTAGTGTAACTACTGAAGACAACACAGTTCTGAGGACACGGATAGATCAATTTTCAAGATAAGTGAAAGAGGTTAGGAAAGCCAAAGAATTCGGAAACGCGTGAGTATTATTATTGGGACCAAAAAAGACCAAGCTAGAGGATATCAGTAATTTTCCCACTGCTACAAAATCTTCATTAAAAATATACATACACACGTACGTATATACAAATACATACTTACACATACATATATAAAGAATATCTTTAGTCAAGATATGAAAAGGAAATATGAAACTTCAACAAATGATATGCTATAGCAAATATCATCTTTACATTCACAAAACTGCCTAAAAAGTGAGCAAGGAACATGTTTCCAGCATGATTTATTTATTTGTTGGCCATAAAAAAGGAACCTGATTCAGTAAGCAGAATACAGACACAAGAGACTCTATTCCAAATAGGTATCTTCCACAAATATGTTAAGATCCTACAGGATTTTTCAATAAATGCAACAAAGATAGAGTTGATGATCAACAAACAAGGCTTAAAACAAGGAGATGAATGCTAGTCCAAATGAAAGAGGATTCCCTAAAGATGGGGATGTCTCTCAGATGCTCCTCTTTACCAGTGCTATGGTACTGATTCTATTAAGGTACAGAACACTGCTAAGCCTCCTAAATGAAATTCACAAGCACTTCCAAATATTCTAGCTAACAATGCACAGACCAATAAACAAGTGGATGAAAAAGATCTATTGTCCAGACTGTGATGAGTAGTTGGACAGATAGCTCACAGATCAGGTCCATCAGTATATATGTAGATCTACAACTATATCTGTTATAGCTACATAATATTATTCCTATATCTGTATATCTTTATCTGCACCACCACATCTATTATACCTCTTTGTTGTTCAATTATCTCGGTTGTATCCAACTCTTTGTGACACCATTTGGGGTTTACTTGGCAGAGATACTGGAGAGGTTTGCCATTTCCTCCTCCAGTTCACTTCGCAGATGAAGAAGCTGAAGCAGACAGAGGCATAAGGACTTGCCCAGGATCACACAGCTAGGGAGTGTCTCAGGCTAGATTGGAACTCAGATCTTCCCGACTCCAGGTCCAGGGCTCTATCCACTGCATCACCTCCTTGCCTAGCCTATAATAAGCTACAACCCACTCTACCCCAGTCTTGGACCCAAAGCAGAGATAGAAGGATGCACCTCCCTCCCTCCCTTCTTTGCAGAGGTAGAGGACAATGGGCACAGGAACCAGAACATACTGCTAAACTTTGTTTCTGTGTTGGTTTGCTTTGCGGAAGTACTTTTTTCCCTTTCTTTTTCAATTCTCTGTTATGACGGCTTACCAACTCAGGGAGGGGGGAAGGGAAGAGAAGGATAGGATTTGGAACTCAAAACTTAAAAAAAAAACCCAAATGTTAAAAATTGATTTTACATGTAATTGGGGGAAAAAATTAAATATTATTAAAAAAAGAAAAGAATGCACCACCTGAAAAACACAATCAAATTCTCTGTTAAAGGGAATGCATTTCAGGAAGGGCTAAGGGAAGGGACATAGTGAGAAATGTAAGTGATATAAAAACAAAACACATTAGTAAAATTATTTTAATATTATAAAAGCAGCAATCGAAGGCTGCTAAGAGACTGCTTAGTAGGGCCTAAGGAGTTGGAAAACCAGCTTGGCTTCGAATCCTCTTCTACTTAATTGTGTGACCTTGGGCAATCAAAGTGATTTCCTAAACATAGGTGTGACCATTTAAGCCCCACTGCCTACCTCTTACCTCATTTCTTGGGGCCTCAGTTTTCTCATTTACAAAAGGAAGGAGCTGGGACCTTTCATTTCTAAGGTCTCTTTTAACACTAAATCCTCTGCTATCTATACCATGATGTCCATGATGTCTAGGAAGATTCCACTCCATCTTCAAGCATCTGTTTACTCCAATAACTAGAATCCTTTCTGAATGTGGCTTGGTGTAAATAAATATGATGGTAAGCTGGACAGCAGCTGCTCTTGCAGAGGAGCTAAATGCAATTCTGAGAAACCCACACCTATTAGGGCTAGGGCTTTCAAACACTCAGGTGTCAGCTTTCAACACTCACTATCTAAATGCACTGAATGCTAAGCTCTGGAATCCTAAACTGTTTAAAGTGTGAAAGAAGAAATGAAAAGGCCTTATATCCTACAATACATAGGGCCACCCTGTGGCCACTCAAGCAAAAATATTACATAAGCCCTAGACCCAGGGGCCAACAGCAAATTCTCTCTGCAAGATCTATTAAGATGGCAATAATGAAAAAAATAAAAGATGGCAATAATGACTGTTCAAATGACATGTTGATTCCATTTCGTCTTCCCCTCTTCCCATGGCTTTCACAGATTAATATAAGTATTTCATAGTTTAGGGGATCTTAAGTTTTCTCAGCCTACTGGAATCTACATATGAATTCCTAGTCAAAGATTCTGCATGTTCTGCTGTGAATGACGTCAATGGAAAGCAAGTGGAGGGATTTTTTTGTTTACTTGATTTAGTAATAACAACTGACATTTATATAAAGCCTTTACATTTGCAAAGTACTTTATATCCATTATTTCATTTGAGCCTCCAAAATAGCCTAGGGAAAGGGGTTTAGAGTCAAAAGGCCTGGTTCCAAATCTCAGTTCCGTTGCTTTCTACCCAATGACCCAAAGAATATTTAGTTAACTTCTGTGGGCCTCAGTTTCCTCATTTGCAAAATGAAGATGTTGAACACAAGGACTTCTAAGGTCCTTTCCAGCTCTGAATCTATGATCCTAGAACAGAAATAAAAGCAAGGTGCTAATTAGCACAAAGAATTATCTCCTGAAATGGTTGCATGTATTAGAGTTTGCACTATTTGAAGTTATAATTATGCAAATTGTGGTCATTCTTCCAGCTCAACAGAAACATATGGTGGAAATTCGAATAATGAGATCACTTCTGGGGATTCCTTATTCATACCAATCCAGACCTAGCTGTATTAGCCAATTTCATATATGAGGAAACTGAGGCTAACAGGGCCTAAGTGACTTGCCCAGGACACAGTCAATAAGAGTAAAAAACAAGATTTGAATTCAAGTTGGTTTTTTGCTCCAAGTAAAGCACTCAAACCACTTTCTCTCCTCCCTTTAATAAGGTTGTATTGTCCTGGCAAAATACAGTAGTTATTCATTTCACTTAATTAGTACCAGAGTTACATCAAAAATGCACTTTTTCTTCCATAACTAATAAGGAATTTCACCAAAATTTTCTGGAGAGTTGCCTGAATGTTCCACTTTGCCTGAGCATAAACAGTTTAAGGCAATTGGGTTCCCTACAAATTGAGGTTTGGTCCTTTCTCTGAGGATTTCATGACCGCTAACAGCATTTTAACCAAGTGGATTACAAATGAAGAGTTGGTGGAAATTAGATCAAATTGAGACCTTCAGGGCCTTTCATTTCTAGGTCTCAGATTACAGAGCTTAATAATATCTCCTGTCCCTGCCTATTTTGTCCTTAGAGACCCAGCTCTCCTAGTTCCCAGAACTCCTCACACCCTACTTCCTTTTGCATGAACGCTCTTTCTTGCCCATTCCTCCAAATGCCCTCTCCTGCCCACCATGAAATAAAGATAGTCTACAGTCACACTTTCTCCCCAGCCTCCCACAAGCAAATGGAGGTGGCCATTTTCGGAACTGGCGGTGCAAGGGGAATGAACTCATGTTACATAACAGAAATTCCAAAGCCTATAAAAATGTCCATTTTTATTATTAATCACCTTGTTTTTGTGGTTTAACTTTCTCTCTTTTGGGGGGAGGCATATGTGCCTTTGTTGGTGGGAGATAGCTGGGGACTGTTGAGGGCTGTCTGTGCCAATGTCACCTGCCTTGAAAGACTGGAACCTTTCCCATCTCGTGTATTTTGTACATTACCGAGCTAGCGTAATGCTATATACATATATGGATGCAGATGAAAGGATGTTTTATTATTTTTTTAAAATTAATCCAACTTTCAGAAAGTAATTTGAGAGTGCTCAAAGCAGAACAGCTGAATTTGGCAAAGTCTTAGGTTTTAGAATGTTTTTTCTGGTTGACGTTTTGTTGATTTTTTATTAATTAGAAAATTCAGCTGTCAAGCTCTGAAGCTCAAACATGGAGCACTTTATGCTTACAAAGCACTTGCCTCAGAGCAATCTTTTGAAATAGGTTGTCTAAGCATTAGACCCACTTTACAGATGAGATATCTAAGGCTCAACCAAGGCTCTGGGTGACATAGTTTATTTGAGTGCCAGAGCTCAGTCTCAAACCCAGGTCTTGTGACAAGCTCAAAGAACACATCGTTGCGTTAACTTCATTCTCCTCTGTCTCAACAAAATAACTGATGGTGTACACATTCGTGTTACATACAAGAGTTCTACCAGCTCCTGAGTGGAACTTTATCCCACTCCAATATGACCTACACTCAGCTATCAAAGTGATTTTCCTAAAGACAGGTCTGACCAGGGTCTCTCTCCTTCTTACATCCAAGATCAAACATAGCATCCTCTGTTTGGCTTTTAAAGACCTTTATAACGTGTTCCTTTCCTACCTTGCTAGTATTGCTACACCATTCTCTCCTCCACTGAATCCATGTTTCTTCCTGTTCTTTCCATACCCCATCGCCCAACTCTGGGCATTTCCACCGGTTGTCCCCATTCCTGAACTCTCTCTCCTCATCACTGCTCCCTGGTCTCCCTCAAGTCAATCAAAATCCCACCTGCTGCAAGAAGCCTTTCTTAGTCCCCACCAAACACTAGTGCCTTCCCTCAGAAATTATGTCCAATTTATCCTGTATCTCATTTGTACCTTTGTTGTCATTCAGTCATTTCAATCACGTTTGACTCTCTGTGACCCCATTTGGGGTTTTCTTGGCAAGGATACTGGAGTGGTTTGCCATTTCCTTCTCCAGTTCCTTTTACAGATGAGGAAACTGAGGCAAACAGGGTGAAATGACTTGCCCAGGGTCACACAACTAGTAAGTGTCTGAGGCTAGATTTGAATTCAGAAAGATAAGTCTTTCCGACTCCTGGCCCAGCATCCTATCCATTTCTCAGTCATGCTGCCCTCATTTATACATAGTTATTTGCATGTTGTCTCCCACATTAGATTCTAAGCCTTTTTTAAAAAAAAAAATCACTATTTCTCCTTTTGCATACAGGAAGGAAAAGAGGAAGAGTGAGTTGTACAAATTCCATGACCCCATGTTGCCTAGGAAATGTGTTCAGAAGTTCAGTAGAACGTTACATTCCTCAAGGACTGTGCCTAGCACAGTGCCTTAAGTACAGTAAGTGTTTACTAAATCTTTCTGGAATCAAATCGCCAGATTGGTCAGCCACAGAACTGATTTTTCTTCCTTCCCTCCACTTTCACACCCTCTTCAGATGAGTGTTAATGAACTCCTGGGAAAATCACTTCTTGTCTTCTGGGAGAGTCCAACCTTGGCAACAGAACAGAAGCCAGCCCTCCTGTGCCAGCCTCACTTCCATAGGTTTTCACCAGTCCAATTAGGGCTATAACCCAATAACCCAAAATCCTGGAATCCTTCTATCTGTCTATCCATCCTCTTCAAGAGAACGGCTGAACAATGGCTTCCTCACAGGTACATGTGGCCGGGTCTGAGCCAGATCTAGGACTGGGTATGTTTCTTTCTGAAACTGTAGAAAATATAAAAAGGGGCACTTCTACTCCAAGAGCCACTCTTCCTTTGTAGCAATGACACAAACGGTCATGATGCGCTCTTGAACAACAACCCACTAGCCTCAATCAGAGAGGGAGTGGGTGGGCAGATGGGTAGAGCAGAATAGGGACAAATGAGAAAAAGCCAAGGTCATTCTGCAGCCTACGATGCCTTTCCCCTCTTCTCTCCCTAATCAAATTTTATCCATCTCTCTAGTACCTTGCACATAGTAGGCGCTTAATAAACATTTAGTTAGTCATAAAGATTAAGCACTCTCTATGTGTCAAGTATTGTGCTAAACTCTGGGGATACAAAGTCAAAAGACAGTGCCCGCTCTCAAGGTTATTCACAGTCTAATGGGGAAAGACAACATGCAAACAACCATGTATAAATAAACTAAGTACAGGATAAACTGGAAATTATCAACAGAAGGAAAACACTAGAATTAAAGGGGACCTTAAAAGATGTTAGCAATTAAGTTGATCTCCAGGCCAAGTTCAAGTCTTGTCCACTCCACCGACTTACATTTCTTATTCATTTCCCCTGTTCTAAACTGCTGCACACTTTGAATCATAGATTTAGAGGTAGAAGGGATGTCAGAAGTCATATAAGTCAACCCTCAAATTTTACCATAAAAATGTAAAAACTGCCCCCACCAACAGAATGTAAACTGCTTGAGAGCTGGGAGCATTTTGGTCTTTGTCTTACTTTCTCCAAAGCTTAAAACAATGCCACAAACACAGTAGGTATTTAATAAATGCTTGTTGAATGATTAAATTATATGAATACAAAATGAGAAACTGAGTCACAGAGAGGTTCAGTGACCTCCCCAATGTCGCCCCACAAGGAGTCCTCATCAAGAAACCACATTTGAATCCAGGTCATCTAACTTTAGATTTAGCACATTTGGAGGGGTAGAGCCAAGATGGAGGCTGGAAAGCAGGGACTAGCATGAGCTCCCTGCCAAGTCCCTCCAAAAACCTATAAAAAATGGCTCTGAACCAATTCTAGAACTGCAGAACCCACAAAATAGCATAGGGAAGCAGGGCTCTAGCCCAGGACAGCCTGGGTGGTCTCTGGGTAAGGTCTATCCCACACGGAGCTGGGAGCAGAGCTGAGCAGAGCAGAGCCCAGAGCAGGCGGCACGGACCAACAAGACCAGGAGCTGGGCGAAGTGTGCCCTAGCCCCCTGAATCAGTGAGCTGTGGCAGTTACCAGACTTCTCAACCCACAAACACCATCGACAACAGAGTAGGCTAGTGGGAGAAGCTGCTGGGG
>JAQQSZ010003517.1:0-14420 GCA_028646595.1 Phalanger gymnotis
CGCAAACTCAGTCCCGCAGCTTTTCCCACTAACCCTCTCTGTTGTCTTTGCTCTTTGTGTGTTGAGAGGTCTGGTAGATGGCACAGCTCAGTAATTCATGCCTGTAGGGCACTCTCCGCTCGGCTGCTGGTCTGGTCGGTCCACGCCACACGCGCTGGGCTCTGCCTCAGCTGGGAGCTGGGAGTTCCATGTGGGACAGACCTTACCCAGAGACCATCCAGGCTGTCCTGGCCTGGAGCCCTGCTTCCCTCTGCCACTTTGTGGGTTCTGCAGCTCTAGAATTGGTTCAGAGCCATTTTTTATAGGTTTTTGGAGGGACTTGGTGAGGAGCTCACGCCAGTCACTGCCTCCCCCTGTGTGGTTCTTAAAGTATGGTCTGAGGATTCCTGGGGGTCCCCAAGACCCTTTCAGGGGATCTTTGAGATCAAAACAATTTTCATAATAACACAAAAATGTTATTTGCCTATTAAAATACTCCTCCTTTTTATGACTGCATAACCATGTGATACCAGATTTTCATAATATACTTCAACCAAGACAATATATCACAGCAGATTGAATGTAAAAGTGGATATGAGAATCCAGGTGTCTTCTCTTAAGCCAGAGATGTTTAAAAGAGATGTTCATAAATACTTGCTTCTCAGTATATTTTGTCTTGTTTTGGAAAATGTACTTCTTCATAAAAACATGTTATTTATGTTAATATGTATCGGGATTATTATTATTTGTAAATTAATACAGAAATATTTTTAAATTTTATCAGCTTTAACTTCTATTACATGAAATATTGATAGATATAACCCACATAGACCAAAATTCTTTGGAGGATCCTCAATAATTTTTTTTTAGTCCTGAGTCCAATAAGTTTGAGAACTGCTGGTGTTATGAACTGAGATCTGGACTTGGAGTTGAGAGCACTTGGGTTCAGATCCTAGCCCAGACTGTTACTAGCAGAGGAACTCTAGGAAAATTATTTTCTTTCCCCAGATCTCAGTTTCCTATTCTGTAAAATTAGCAGATTGGACTTAATGGCTTCTGAGGTCCATTCCAACTCTAGATATAAGATCCTATGTGTTGCCTCTGACCATTCACTGGAGAAAGAGTTGTACTTCCCTCCTTCCCGCCCTATCCCCATCCAAAGGCAGTTTCTGCATGCCCCAATGGGTAGAATCATGGAAGGGGGGCTATGCTTTATTATTTACAGTAGTGTGAGATGTGACCGGGATGGTGAGTGGAGCCAGAGAACAGACAATCAATGAGCCCATTCCAGAAGCAATGGTAGTACTGATCTGATTACAAGTGATATAGTATTGAATTGATTACTATTACCAGAGCAAAAATTAAAGATGGTGAGGTGATTTGGGAGGGAAAGGACCCCCACACAGCAGTGAGACAGATTGCAAGGAGATGGATAGGACAGGTGGTTGAATAGACATCAAGCATAGTCTAGGGTCTGGAGTTGGCTAGCTGTAGTGAGCGGCCATGTGCTTTTGCCCTGGCTGACTCACCAATCAGAAAAGCACAATCTTGGTGTATGGTCTCAATGCCTCTGCCATAATTTGTCTTCCTTCATTTCAATAAAAAGAGTCTTGGATTTCAAATAGATACCTTAAATTATATTAAGGAAAGGACCTTTTATCTCAGTACTACACTAAAACATGTTTTAAATATCAGTGATTTTCGTGTTTGCTGAAGGATTTTCTGTATTTATTGATTTTTATTACTTTGTTTTATGATTTGTTAGGTGGTTTCTTGCATTCCTGAAGAAATCCAACCTGGTCATAGTAAATATTTTTAATATGTTGCTGTAGCCTCTGCCAATATTTTTTTCAATATGTACATATATACATATGTGCATGTGTGTATATATATATATATACATATCTATGTGTATATATCCTGCACTGATACACATTACTGATATGAATCTCTTGTTTCCCTCCTTTGTCTTACCTCTCCTTGGATTGAGTAACAGAATCATGTATGCCTCACAGATGGAATCTGCTAAAATACCTCTTACTCTGGTTTTCCTTTCAAACTTTTTATGAAACATAAGGGCTTGTTATTCTTTAAATATGAGCTAGAATTCACATGTAAATCCATCTGCACCCAAGCTTTTTTTTCCCTTTGGGAGTTCATTTATGACTTGCTCAGTTTTCTCTTTCTGATACAGAGTCGTTTGGACTAATTCTTATTTTTTCGTTTATTATTTATTTATTTAAATGTATTTTATATTTATGATATTATTTCTATAATTTTATTATATTAATACTATATATTATTTGATATTTATATAATTATATATAATTAACATTTTATATTTATGATAATATATTTATTTTTACTTTTTAAAATAAATATTTACCCATTTCATGTAGATTTTCTACTTTGCTTTGGTCTAGTAGCTTCCAATAGGTTTTTTTCTTTATTTTTTAAAAATTTTCCAGTCATGAGTTCCAAATTCATTTTTATTTTTGTAATATGGTTTTGTTCTATTTCTCTCACTTGCTCTAAATTGAATTAGCTAATGGTTTTTTTACTGTCCTAAAAGCATCTTCTACCTTTCTTTATCAGCTCAACAGATTTGCTTCTCATCTCTTTTATTGTCAGGACTTCTATCTTTGCGCTTCTTTTGGGAAGGGGTCATTTGTTGAATTTCTAGGGTTTTTTGGTTTTGTTTTGTTTTTTTTTTTCATGCTCAATTCATTTGTCTTATCTTTCTTTTGTAAGTATTTAGAAATGTGAATCTTCCCTTAAGGACATTTTGACTCCATCTACTTTTATAATTTATTTTTTGGCCCATTCATTCTTTAGAAAAACATTAGTCTTCATTTGCTCATATTTCTCACATTGATGACAATTTTTATTGTGTTCTGACCTGCCCTCTATTGATTTTTACTGTTGCATTGTCTGAGCATGACCATCATTCCCGCTGTTGTGCATTCAGTGAATAAATCATAAATTCTACTTCCATCCCTCATTTGCACTCTGGATGAATCTTTTTGTTCTAAGTGGATTTCTTTTACAGAATAAATGGTCACATTTGGATTTCTAATACAAGGTTTCTTAACCTTTTCTCTTTTTTTGGCATCATGGACTCTTTGACAGGCAGATGAAGCCTGTGGATCTTAATATAATGGTGCATAAAATGTTTTTAATAGTATAAAATAAAATACAGAGGATCACAGGAGAAACAAATTATATTTGATGCACTTATATATATATTTTTAAATTTCATAGACCCCGGGTTAAGAAGCCTTGTTCTATTGTCACCTCATTTTATTGTATACTTAATCCCATTTACAATCACAATTATTATTGATAAGCTTTTTTACCCCCATCAAATACTGTAAAATCAATCTTCAAATAAAAAGAAGAGGGAGGGAGGGAGAGGGAGAGAGAGTGAGAGGGGGAGAGAGAGAGAGAGAGAGAGAGAGAGAGAGAGAGAGAGAGAGAGAGAGAGAGATGAACATTAGGTATTTGCAATTGATATTTCTTAGAGCAACCAGACCCCAGTATCTTCCCTTGCCACTACTCTCCCAGGTCAAATCCAAATCACAAGATTCCCCCTACCTCATTTTATTTTCTTCTAGCCAGCCCTCTGTAGCTATAGAGTTGCCAATCTGCAATGGTGGAGAGTTTCCACACTATGAATTCCTCTAAACTAATGAAAGCACAAGTCCAAACCTTCTCACAACCCCAGATCCATTGCCATGAGTGAGATAAAAAGATTCTAAAAAGTGTCTGAGTAAGCAAGCACCTGACTTATTTGCCAGATGGAGATATGTGGGGTGAGGGCATTGTAGATTTAGAATGTAATATTTAATTCTAATATTTAGAAGTCACTTTAAGGATTGAAAAACTTTCTATAGATTTTCAGTTTGATAAGACTATAAATATCTTGTGGAGAATGATGATTGATGAGGAAAATTGCCTCATAAAACAGAAACAGTAAGAGATAGAACCAATTTTAAGAGGTATATCAAAAGATAGATTAAACTAATCCAAGTTATCCAGAAGGCATTTAAGAATAAAAATGGAAGAAAGCTAAGAAACAGAAAAGAAATGGAAAAAAAATTGAAAATTTAAGAATAAAAATGGAGGAAGGCTAAAAAACAAAAAAAGAAATGGAAAAAAAAATTTGAAAATTTAAGAACAAAAATGGAAGAAGGCTAAGAAACAGAAAAGAAATGGAAAACATTGAAAATTTAAGAATGAAAATGGAAGAAGGCTAAAAAACAAAAAAAGAAATGGAAAAAAATGGAAAATTTAAGAATGAAAATGGAAGAAGGCTAAAAAACAGAAAGGAAATGGAAAACATTGAAAATTTAAGAATGAAAATGGAGGAAGGCTAAGAAACAGAAAAAGAAATGGAAAAAAATTTGAAAATTTAAGAATGAAAAAGGAAGAGAGGCTAAGAAACAGAAAAGAAATGGAAAAAAATTGAAAATTTAAGAATGAAAATGGAAGAAGGCTAAGAAACAGGAAAAAATTTGAAAATAGTTGTAGAACAAACTCTTCGCCATCAAAGTCCAGCAGAGTCACCATCTCGAGACTAACATTACAGCTAGATGTGTTCATAGAAGTAGGGAAAGAGAAAAATGAGAATAAAAATGGGAAAACAGTTGGATTAGATCAAGTATATATAAAAAGATCAATACTGGTGGAAACATAATTGTGAGAGTATTGAGAAATTGATTCAAAAGGTATTTGAAGGAAACTAAGACAGCAAAGGTGTGGAAAATAATCTCTGACTCTATTAATAGCCCCCAAAATGTGCTTGAGAGAACATCAACAGTAATGGACTTATATACCCAGTTTCCCATCTATACAAACAATTTAAGAAAATAATTTACATGTGCAATGAGGAAATTAGTAGAAAATAAACAGGCTTTGGGAAGCAATTGTCCATAGCAAACCACATCTTTAATATCACATAATTGACAAAATATTTACAGAGTGTAAGATCCCTCTGTGATTATTTTTGGTTGATTTTTAAAACAGCATTTGATTGGGTAGCATAAAGCACTGCTTTACAGGCACTTTTATAACAAGGCATCTGCCATGCATCTATCAAAATTATGCAAGATTTCCTTTAAAATATAACAAAAGAGATAACCTTTGTTTAAAAAAATCCCTATCACAAAGAAGATACAAGCTCACATAAGGTGTTTGCTGCTCTCATATAAGAGATGTAGCGCAGAATCTAAGTTGAATATGGATTCCCTATAGATGATGAGGTCATCCGGATGCTCCAGTTTACAGATGACATGTGATGTCATCAATTCCTAAAACATTGCAGAGTTTCCTGGATAAGATCTATAAACATTCAAATGTGCTTGGTCTAACCATCCATGAAGGAAAATGGGGTGGATGAAAAAAATGCATATTTTCCCGACTGTGACATCCAGTTAAATGTACAGGCTATAGAGCTTATCCATCATATATACACCTTGACAGGCATAGAAATGAAAATGGGTTGGGCCCAGAATTAAATTAAAGGAGGAAGAGAATGGACTGGAGAAACTATGGAAAATTGCAGAGCTCCTTTAATAATGCCAAGCTTCTCCCTGAAATGAGATCTCATCTTTTTAATAGCCACATTCTTCTGGTGCTATTGTGTGGTTGCAAGTAACAGAACATGAAATCCTTGAAAAATTAAAATTGAGTTTCACCCACAGGGCAAGTAAAAGGTACATGGTGGGTGTGATATATTCATTCTTCTTTTAAGTTATGAAGAAAGATATCTAAGAAATTCATGAATTAAAGAGAAAATGGCCTGGCTATTTTGCAAGAAAGGAAGAAAACTGATATAGGGCCCAAATGCTCCACTGATTTCCTCACAATGTCAAAATAAATCAAAGATGATCCCTGGCATGATGAGGGGGCAAATTTATGGCAAATTTATGAGGAGTTACATAGGCAGGTATGGAAGGCATACAGAGGCTGCAATACCCATCACAGGAAAAAAAAATCCACATCGATGAGATCACATATTCAATTTAAGTATCTTATGTACTTTTAGTATAACACATTCCAGTATTTTGTTCCCTCCTTGTTACTGATGTATAATCCTGCATGATTCTAAGTCACTCAGTATGTGATCTGTCTTTTTCTAGTTTTTTGCACTATTTTTTATTTTTGTCTGGAACTATAAAGCTTGGCAGTCAAATTTGGGCATTTATTATCTCTGTGGTCTCTCTCTGGTAGTGGCCTATTGGTTCTATCCATTCGTATATTGCTCTATGGTACTAATTCTTTAGGACAATTTCTGTTTCTGATTTCTTGAAATATGATAGTCGGGTTTTTGGTTTTTTGTTTTGTTTGTTTCATAATACTCTTCTGTGGTCTTGAAGGTTTTTGGACTCTGTCTCTATGCATCATTTTTCAGGTCAGTTGTCTTTGATAGTACTCTATCTCACATGCTCTTCCAATTTTGCTGTCTTGACTTTGTTCTAATATTACATTGCATCTCATTGAATTTTTGAGTTCCACAAGTTGGATGAAGGTGGACACCAAAGGTGCATGAGCAGACCTACAAAGGGCTTGCCAGCCCAGACACAACAGGTGCTAGTCCTCCTGAACACCCCATACACCCCATGCAAAGACCATAGCACAGGCCCACTGTGGAAGCAGGGAGCATGTGCGCATGCAGACACATACAACACCACACAAAACCACACAGACAGACAGACAGACACACACACACACACACACACATGCAGAGTATGGAATGGAAGAAGGAGTCAAAAGTCTAGCACTCTGCTGGTTTTTCCTTTTTCTCTATAGGCATGATAAACAAGAGTGAATGGGAAGTGACATTGAAGCCTGCACCGTGGGAAGAAAAGGTAAACACTCATCTAGCACAGCCAAAAGACCCAAGGGCAGAAAGAGGAGGACTGGCCATTTAGTAATGTAGCAAGAGTCATGGATGGACAGCACTTGTGCCATACAGACATACTTGAAATGTGAGTGTGTATATATGTGTGTGTTTGTGTGTATTTGTGTGTGTCTGTGTGTTTATGTGTTTGTGTGTATGTTTGTGTGTCTGTGTGTATGTGTGTGTTTGTGTGTATATGTGTTTGTGTGTGTCTGTGTGTGTGTTTGTGTGTATATGTGTGTGTTTGTGTGTATATGTGTGTTTGTGTGTGTCTGCATGTGTGTTTGTATGTGTATATGTATGTATGTGTCTGGGTGTTTATATATATGTGTGTGTGGTTGTAAAAGAGGAAGGTCTCCAGGGCAATGGGGTAGACAACATGGAAGATTTATAGAAAAACATGAACAAGAACAAAAGAGGCACAGAGTGCTTGGGTATCAGAATACTTGATTGGGTCCAGCCAGGGCTAGGGTGTAATGGCCTAGGTTTGCTCTGTTTATTGACTGGACCACCCGAATTTAGCTGTTTCCTTTCTGTGGACCTCTTTCTTCCACTATCATCCCTACCCTTTCTCTCCTCCCAGTGATGTGGAGAAACAGAATGGAACATCAATTCCACAATGACAAGGAAGCTAGAGGGACCCAGCTCCAGCAAGTTCTTTTCTCTCCCTGGGGTTTTTGGGGACAAAAAATAAAGGGTCATTAAAGCATCTTTAAAATGCACAGAAGGGAACACGAGGAAGTACAGAGGGACAAAGAGACAAGTGGGACCGCTTTGGAATGATATACTTTGAATTTCTTATACACTTGAGAAAAGAAATTATACATAATAGAGATTCATAATAATCTCAAACAGAATCCTCTTTTTCTGGTCTACTTTGTATATGGAAATGTTTCTCTCTCTTTCTCTCTCTCTCTGTCTATGTCTCTCTCTCTCTATCTGTCTATGTCTCTCTCTCTCTTCTTTTCTCTCTCTCTCTCTCTCTCTCTCTCTTCTTTTCTCTCTCTCTCTCTCTTTCTTTCTCTCTCTCTCTCTCTCTCTCTCTCTCTCTCTCTCTCTCTCTCTCTCCCTCTCTCCCTCCCCCCCTTTCTGTCACTATCAGGCCTGGAAGAAGGGAATGTAGCCTGGTGAGAAGGGACAGGGACATACCCAACACAGTGAGCAGTCTATGTGCAATGGAACATCTCCTGCCAAAGATCCAAGGACCCTACATTTATTACTGGAGAGGAAGAAAGTGAGGCCTGGGCGGGAGAAGTGACCTACCCAACATGACACAAATCACAAGCATCAGAGACGGGATTTGTACCCTGGTCCTTTAACTCCAGAGCCAGGGCTCTTTTCCCTATGGAATCTGCAATAGTGCTTTCAAGTTTAGAGTTTGAATTCAATCCTTCTGTCTCTATTCCCCTCTGACATTCCCTCTACTACATCCGCAAGGCCCACCTCCCCCACCAATATCCTAATCCTTGCTATGCAGACAACATAAATAATTCATCATATCATCCTTCTCCATGTACTCGTGCCTCCCCACCGTAGACATTAAGCACTTTGAGAGCAGGAGTCTTGTCAATTTCCATCTCTGAATCCCTATTCAAAAGCTCTTATTATATATTATAATATGATAATGATCACTTGTCATTTTCCAGTAATTGGTAGTACAAGCTGCTTTTTATACATTATCTCACTTGAACCTCCAATGGCTGGAGAATTTTCTGATGTTGCAGGAATTTGAAGACTGTCTCTTTGTTAGAAAAGTACCAGTTGACATTTCTGACCTCTCTGCCCCTTGCCCTGGTGATGTATGCGATGGTCCTATGGGACGTTGCTCACAGCTTAGGAGGCCTAAGTCATGAACCCTGTATTTCTGGGGTTTGGGACTGGCCCTGGAGAGAAGCAGAGAAAATGCACCTCTTTGTGGGGTTGAGCTGGGGCAGTGGGGGGTGGGGATCCTATCAGTGGGGAATGTTCTGGAAATTCTCAGAGAGAATTGGCATGTTTGTTGGCTTCCCTCCACCTCCCTCCACCTCAATTTCTTTTTAATTCTTCATTGACAAGGATGGATTGTTTCGTAGGGAAGGGCAGATGGATAGACCCAAAATGTTAAAAAAGAATGTTAAAACAAAAAATAATAGCTTGAGATACTCATGAGTTCAGTAATGTCCAACTCTTTGTAACCTCATTTGGGGTTTACTTGGAGATACTGGAGTGGTTCGTCATTTCCTTTCCCAGTTCATTTTTCAGATGAGGAAACTGAGGCAAAGAGGCTGAAGTGACTCGCACAGGGTTACACAGTTAGGAAGTGTCTGAGGCTGGATTTGAACACATGAAGATGAGTCTTCCTGATTCCAAGCCCAGTGCTCTATCCACTGTGCCACCTAGCTGTCTATGTATGTATATGTGTGTGTATGCACACATAATCTCTCTCTCTCTCTCCCTCTCTCTCTCTCTCTCTCTTTCTCTCTCCATATATATATATATATCAATAGATATAGATACATAGATATAGATTTATACACACATCTATATATGTACATGTGTGTGTATGTGTCTATATACATATATGTACATGTATGTAGTGCAGTGGATACAGTGTGGGGCTTAGAGTGAGGAAGACTCTTCTTCCTGAGTTCAAATCCAGCCTCAGACACTTAATAGCTGTGTGACCCTAGGTGAGTCACTTTACCCTGTTTGCCTCAATTTTCTCATCTGTAAAACAAAGTGGAGAAGGAAATAGCAAACCACTCCAGTATCTTTGCCAGGAAAACCCCAAATGGAGTCATGGAGAATTGGACATGACTTAAAAAACTGAACAAAAAGATTCCTGGGGTCTTGTTTCCTAGTGTGTAACCTGATACTCCTGAAGGAATAAAATATATCAGACTGAATTGAAGCATTGGTATTTACATCTGCCTACCTCCCTACTATAAGAAGAGTAAAAAGAAATGGATTTGATTTGCAATAAGAGACACTAGGAAGGACACTTAAGAAAAATAACGGAAGGAACTACAGAGAGATGTGGTAGAAAGAAGGCTGAACTTGAAATCATAGGCTTCAGAGTTGGAGGGGATCTCAAGGACTCTTTGGTCCAACCTCCTCATTTTACAGAGGCCCAAGTGACTTACCCACTGTCCCCATAGTTTCCTAGATCTACAACTGGAAGGAAAGGGACCTCAGAAGCCAGTTAGTCTAACACTCTCATTTTACAGATTTGGAAACTGACACCCAGG
Organism: Phalanger gymnotis; assembly: GCA_028646595.1. NCBI lineage: Eukaryota > Metazoa > Chordata > Mammalia > Diprotodontia > Phalangeridae > Phalanger > Phalanger gymnotis. Next base: position 10,108 of record JAQQSZ010003517.1, read on the forward strand.
GAAGAATCACAGAGGTAGTGACAGAACAGGGAGGAGAATCCAAGTCTTTTGAGTTTACTCCTTGACATTACATCTTGCTGCTTCTGTAGTCTAACCCCCCAACTTTGCAGAGGAAAAAACCAAGACCATCTAGTTCTCATTTTATGCAAACATTCTGAACGGTTGCCCTAGCCACTCAGTCAGGTGATAGGGAGACCAGACACACATTAAGCAGTAGTTACCTAGCACTTGAAGGTAAATGGAAGAGTTCAAATAGAAATGTCATCCCGAGATGATGGCTGACCTTTAATGAGGCCTTATACAATATACTGGCAGTGTTGTCCTGAAGTCAAACAAAGCTATTGTTCTTTGTTTGGTTGTGTTTTCCAGAGCCAAACCACCAGACCTGTGTGAGCTTTGGTCATGGCCAATATTCACAATGGGTCCAAAACACAGATCTTTGTGACCTTCAACAAATCACGTCCTCTGAGCCTCATTTTACTCAGTTAAATCAACATCATCATACTTGGCTGCTGTCTTTCAGGGTTATTGAAAAAAAAGCATTAGTAAACTTGAAGGCCTTAGTATATAGACACCTATTTAGATTAGATCACATATGCTTTGAATATGCAAGAATAAAGTAGACAGACTCCTCTTGGCTTCAAATGATGCCAATATTTTTGACATAATCTTTTGTGGGAACAGTGAGGGGTATGGCATGACCTCTTCAGGTCAATTCTAGCATGGCAAGCACATGAAGCCTACAGCAATTCCATTCTAACTTTAGACTGACAATGATCAGTCAACTGTCAGCAAAACTAACCAGGACTTGGCCCTGGGCAGAGCTGGAATGCACCTCTCCATCTTTGCCTACTGGAAAATGTTCCCAAGCCGAGGGTTAAGCAAGATAGCTTTCAGGAACCCTTATCACGTGCTACCACTTACATTCAGGTTAGTCTTGGACAAATTGGTCCCCTTTTATGCACCTCAGTTTCTTTATCTATTAAATGAGTGGGTTGGATTAGATAGAAAGACCCGTGCAGCTCAGCCATTCTATGCTAGGCATTCCTTTCAAACTCTTCCATTTTCAAGGTCTTCTCTAACATTTGGCTCTAACATTTGAAGTTCAAAAGGTCCATCCCAGCTCTGACATTCTATGTTCTAACTTCCTTTCCAGTTCTGCAATACTACAGTATCAGGTCCTATCTAATTCTGACATTCTAAGTTCTACAAGGTTCCTTCCTGCTTTTACATTCTCTGTTCTTAGTTGCCTCCCAGCTCTGACTTTCCCTGTTCTAAGGTCTCTCCCAGCTCTGACATTCTAAGTTCTACAGGGTTCCTTCCAGCTCTCACATTCTCTGTTCTCAGGCCTCTACCAGCTCTGACATTCCCTGTTCTAAGGCCCCTCCTCGCTCTGACATTCTATGTTGTAAGGTCCCGCTCAGCCCTGACATTCTAGGTTCTAAGGTCCTTTCCAATTCTTACATATTCTGTTCTAAGGTCCCTCTAGCTCTTATATTCTGTTCTAAGATCTCTTCCAGCTGTGACATTCCTTGTTCTAAGGTCATTTCCAATTTTCACATATTCTGTTCTAAGGTCCCTCTAGCTCTCAGATTCTGTTACAGGGTCCATTCCAACTCTAATAAATTCTGTTCTAAGATCCCTTCCAGCTATGACATTCTCTGTTCTAAAGTGCCTTCTAGTTCTCACACATACTGTTCCATGGTCCCTTCCAGCTTCGACATTCCTTGTTCTAAGGTTCTTCCTAGCTCTGACACTCCATGATTCTATGACATGATGCTTGGAGACAATAGGGAGCCCTTGTAAGCAAGGGAGAGATATGACCAAAGTTCTAGGAGCCAAACGCCCCATTGCTTATACCGTAGTCAAGAATCTGTGGGCATGGCCCAGCTATCTCTGCTTCCTGTGCCCAATGGCATGCATCAGGGCTGCAGAGATACCCCAGTCCTAGGAGAGTCATAGAGCCATGTCTATCTCTGTTCAGCACCTGCCTGGCCTGGATTTCAGCCTTCCCCCTCCCCCTTCAGCCTAGTGGGTGTTGGCTGAGCCCTCACCGGGTTGACACCCCCTTCCACAAGGCAGCCTGAAACAATGAAGCCACAAACAGCAAACAGTCATTCGTAAGTTCCCTGACACCCTGCTCCCCTGAAATATTTCCATCCCCACTGGAATAGGAAACCAACCTCCTTCTTGTAGAGCTGTAATCCAAAGAAAGGAAGTAAGACAAGTTTTGAAGCCAAAAAATTCTCTCCTTTGCCAAAGAGAGGCAGGAGAGAGGGTCTGGTTGAGGTCTGCTAGGCTCTGGCTAAGGCCTGTCCAGGTGCCCTGACTGGGCAGCAGCAAGGTAAGAAATTCCTTAGGGGATTCATCCTGAATAGGCCATGAGAGTCAGAGGGGTAGGGCTAGGACACCTCCAGCAAAGGTTTCCATGAGCACCCACCCCACCTCTCCATGCTGTTTTTTGGAAGGCCTCTGACCAGGGAGGTTCATCAGATGACTTCAATATGGGGTTTAGGGTTAAACATTTCCCGCGACCAGTGTTCCAGGAATGAGAACACCAGGCAATAAAATCCAACTGTGGGCTGGCTTCAAAGGCGGGAGCCGGGGCCTATAATTAGATCCTTGTGGAGAAGCAAGGGGAGCACAATTAGAGGGTCAAGGGGATGAGCTGGGGAGGCGTGGCCCTTGGTGATAGACAGCTTGGAGGGATGGGCAGCAGAGGAGGAGCTGGGCAGGGGGCCAAGGTGAGGGAAGACCTACCTTGGCAGCCCAGAGTAGGGGAGTGAGTGGGGGCCAGTTCCTAGGAGACCTGCCAAGGAGGCCTCCATCCCTCCTCCCTTCTAAACACAGGCAGATCTGTTAGTGACTATTCAGCCTTGTTCAGTTTGGGGAGACATGCTGATGTCCTGAATGTTGTAACCCAAGTCTGGGCACAGAAGGTGGTCTGCCACAATAGGAACAGATGGCAGTGGTCATCCAGGCCAACCCACACCTTAAAGGCAATCTCTTCCAGAACATGGCCCCACCCCCCTCTCTCTATCAACATGCCATATATGTCTTGTACATTCCTACAAGTATCCCCACTGAAATGTAAGCTCTTTGAAGGCTTTTTCTTTTTTGTTGTATCCTCCGCATTTAACATTTCAAAAAGGTTTGTTGATTGAGGGATCTATCTATCCATTGATTGATACATGACAAAAGGTCACCTACCTTGACTTGAAGATGTCCAGAGAACATCGCCTCCCAAGACACACCATTTCACTGTGGGACAATTTCAAATGTTAAGAAGTTTTGGGGTTTTTTTTTTTTGGTTTTTCAGAATATGCCCCCCATTTCAGTCTTCTCTTCTCCAGGGCTAGTATCTTTGGTTCCTTATATGGAGTGTACCTGAGGCCCTTCACCATCAACATCCTTCCTAAAATGGGGCACTTACAATCAAACTCTATATCTTAGATGTGTTGTGAAAAGGACAGAGAACAGTGGAGCCATCACTTCCTCATTATTAGACCTTGTGCTTCTCTGAGTGCTATTCATTGGCTTTCCTTTGTTTTCAGTTCACTCCATTGATGCAATGAGCTTGTAGTCCACTAAGAGCCCAAGATCTTTTCCCATATCTAGTCACATCCTCTTCATCTTGTACTTGTGGAGGTGATTTTTGAACTGATTGTATTCCACGTTTTTAAATGCAGCCCAATGATTTAGTCCCATGCTGTCAAATTCAAATAGAAACGGGGGCCACTAAACCATATGTAAGCTTCCTTGTAGGTTGCATATTGACTTAGTTTTTAAATGTAATATTATTTATGTTTTGTTATGTTTTTATCTATTTTGTTAAATATTTCCCAATTCCATTTTGATCTGGCTTGGGCCTACCTCAAGAGTGAATTGGTGATATGGGCTTCATGTGACCCATAGGCTGTAAGTCTGACATCCCTGCATCAGCCTGCCAAGAGCCTTGAGAATCACAACTGCCATGCGGTGTGATAGCTATTCAGACCTTCAGGTTCATAGCATCCATAAGTTTGAAAAGTATGCAATTCACTCCTTTATCCCATCTATTAAAAACAATGGTGAACAGCCCAAGGCCAAGTACAGATTACTAGGGTACTCCACTGAGGCTCCTCTTTCAATAGGAAAGTGAAAAATTCTTTGTGCCTGACTAGTGAAAAAATAAGATGGAGGAAAATAGTAACTATAATTATAACTTTGGTGGCAGAATGGAGAAAACTCAGAATCTAAGGGGCGGAGCCAAGATGGTGACGGGAAAGCAGTAACTGGCGTGAGCTCCCCACCAAGTCCCTCCAAAAACCTAT
>JAQQSZ010003518.1:0-14420 GCA_028646595.1 Phalanger gymnotis
AGGTGAGGAGGAATGAGTAAATCTTGCTCTCATTGGATCTGACCTGAGGAGGGAATACCGTACATACACAACTGGGTATCTTATCCCACAGGAAAGAAGGTGGAAGAAGATAAAAAAAAGGGGGGGACGACAGAAGAGAGGGCAGACAGGGGGAGGAGGTAATCAAAAACAAACACTTTAGAAAAGGCACAGGGTCAAGGGAGAAAATTCAATAAAGGGGGATAGGTTAGGAAGGAGCAAAACATAGTTAATCTTTCACAACATGAGTATTGTGGAAGGGTTTTACATAATGATATGTATGTGGTCTATGTTGAATGGCTTGCCTTCTTAGGGAGGGTGGGTGGGGACGGAAGAGATGAGAGAATTTGGAACTCAAAAGTTTTAAAACAGACGTTCAAAAACAACAAAAAAGTTTTTACGTGCAACTAGGAAATAAGATACACAGGCAATGAGGCACAGAACTTTATCTTGCCCTACAAGAGAAGAAGGGAAAGGGTGGATGGGAGGGGAGTGGGGCAACAGATGGGAGGGCTGACTGGGGAACGGGACAACCAGAATATATGCCATCTTGAAGTGGGTGGGAGGGTAGAAATGGGGAGAAAATTTGTAATTCAAACTCTTGTGAAAATCGATGCTGAAAACTAAATATATTAAATAAATTAAATTAAAAAAATAGAATTGGGGAAGTGGAAGCTAATGACTCCATGAGACATCAAGAAACAATAAAACAAAGTCAAAAGAATGAAAACAAACAAACATACCAGAAGAGTATTTGAAATGTCTCATCCTAAGAACTAACCTGAAAATTAGACTGAGGAGAGAGAATTTAAGAATTACTGGACTACCTCAAAGGTAAACAGGAAAGAGAAATTATAAGGGATTTATTAAAGTTAAATTGTTTACATTTCAACATGGGAAGATGATATTTGTAACTCATAAAACCTTTCTTATTATTAGAGTAGTTAGAAGGAATATAGATAGAAGGCACACGTATGAGTTGAATATTAAGGGATGATATGTAGAAAGTAAAATTAAAGGGTAAGACAGGAATGAACTCAGAAAAAGAGAAAGGGAGAGGTAGAATGTGATAAATTATCTCACATAAAAGAGGCAAGAAAAAGCTTTTATATTGGAGGGGAAGAGGGGGGAGGTAAGAGGGATAAGTGAAACTTACTCTCATCAGAACTGGCTCAAAGAGGGAATAACACACTCAATTGGGCAAAGAACTCTATCTTACCCTACAGGAAAGGAGTGGGGAAGGGAGTAAGAGAAGGGGCAGTGGTGGCTAGAGAAAGGAAGGAAGATCTGGGGAGGGGGTAACCAGAAGCAAAGCACTTTTGAGGAGGGACAGGGTGAAAGGAGAGAAGAGAATAGAATAAACACAGAATAAGATGGAGGGAAATATAGTTAGCAATAACTGGGGAAAAAATTTTGAAGCAAGTTTCTCTGATGAAGACCTCAATTCTTAAACAGAGAGAACTGAGTCAAATTTTTTTAAATGACAGCCATTTCCCAACTGATGAATTACTGAAATTTTTCTTGAGCTTTTTTTTTGGGGGGGGTCTATATTTTCTTTTACAACATGACTATTATGGAAGTGTTTTGCATGATGACATGTTATAACGAATTGCTTGCTTTCTTAATTGGGGGGAAGAGGAAGGGGAGCAAGGCAGAGAAAGAACTTGGAAATCGAAAGTTTTACAAATTAATGTTAAAAATTGTTTTCATGTGTAACTGTTAAAAAATAAAATACTAAATTTAACAAATGGGGGTATGGCTGAACAAGTTGTGGCATATGATTGTGATGGAACACTATTGTGATATAACAAGTGATGAGCAGGATGGTTCCAGAAAAACTTGGAAAAATTTACTGAATTGATGCAAGTGAAATAAGCAGAATCGGGAGAACACTGTACACAGTAGCAGCAATACTGAAATGATGATCATCTGTAAAAGATATAGCTATTCTGATCATTATAGGGATTCAAGACAATTCTGAAGGGATTATGAAATCTCCAAAGAAAGAACTGATAGAGTCTGAATGTAAATCAAACCGTAACTTTTATTGCCTTTTTGTGGCTAGTGTTTTCTTTTGCAACATGGCTAATATGGAAAAGTGTTTTGCATTATTTCACATGTATAACTGATATCATATTGCTCGCCTTCTTAATGGGTGGGGGAAGACAATGAGAGAGAAAATTGCGAACTTGAAATTTCAAAAAAAAAAGAATGTTAAAAAATAAAAATTAAACTAAAAATGAGGATAAATGAGACTCTATTTGTGCAAGAACTTTGTACTCTTTAAATTTTAAAAAAATTATTAATTTTAATTTTCAACATTCACTTCCATAAGATTTTGAGTTCCACACTTTCTATCTCTTCCCTCCCCTCACCCCAAAATAGTGGTAAATTGATACAGGCTCAACATGTACATTCATATTAAACATATTTTCATATTAGTCATGTTGTACATAAGAATTAGAACCAATAGGAGAAACCACAAGAAGGAAGAAACACAAAAAAAAAGAGCGAGAGGCAAATGTGCTTCGATCTGCATTCAGATGCCATTTTTTTTCTGGAAGTGGATAGCATTTTCCATCATGAGTCTTTTGGAGTTGTCTTAGATCCTTGCATTGTTAAGAAGACATAAGTCTACCAAAGTTAGTCATCACATAATGTGGTTGTTACTGTATACAATGTTCTCCTGGTTCTGCTTACTTCACTCAGCAACAGAGAATGTAAGTCTTTCCAGGTTTTTCTGAAGCCTGCCTGCTCATCATTTTATAGCACAATAGTATTCCATTACATTCATATACCACAGCTTGTTCAGCCACTCCCCAGCTGATGGGAATCTCCTCAATTTCCAATGCTTTGCCACTACAAAAAGAGCTGCTATAAATATTTTTACACATATGGGTCCTTTTCCCATTTTTATGATCTCTTTGGGATACAGACCTAGAAGTGGTATTACTGGGTCAAAGGGTATGCACACTTTTATAGCCATATAGGCATAGAAGAACTTTGTTCTATTAAAAAGAAGGTTGGGGGCTATAAATTGGAAAAAACATTGGAGAGGAAAGTTCACCTAGCAAAGAACATTTTTAAAAATCAGAATTTCAGAGAAGTGAGAAGAAAAAGGAAGAGACAAAGGAAAAGGAAGTGCAATGGGATGAGGGAAAATAATGAATGGTACTTAGGCTCCTCAGAATTAAACATTACAGTATTATTTATTTGGTGTTTATATTCCACAGTTGGAAAAATGATGTGAATAAGAAGTCTTCTTTCATTACCAACTAGGTAAATATGCTTTTGTGGTTATTGGTGACTTTTTCTTAACCTTTTAGAAGAATAAACAGTCCACATTTGTTTCAGTAGAATAAAATAAACAAATCTAAGAGCAAATATTATATGTAATTCTAAAAAGGGTACAGCAAAGATATCCATTAACAATACTACTCTTCAACACAGTACAACGAATGCTAATTAGCTTTAGCCAAATGATGAGAAAAAGAAATAGAGAGAATAAAGCACAAGCAAAGAGAAAACAAAAATATTTTCTGCAGATTCTTGATGAGGTACAGTCCTAGAGAGTCAACTAAAAGTTCACAGAATTCTGGCAAAATTTTAGGATATAACATAAATCTACATAAATCATCACTATTCCTATATATAATAAACAAAATCCAGCAAGAACAGCCAGAAAAAGAAATTCCACTTAAAAATAACTATAGAAGTTATAAAATACTTAGCAGTAAGTTTCTTCCAAGGTTCACCCAGGAACTATATGATCTAACTGCAAGACTTTGTAGAAATAAAGGGAGATCTAAATAACTGGGGAAATATTAATTGCTCATGGGCAGGTTGGGTAAATATAATAAAAATGACAATACCACCCAAATTAATTTATTTATTCAGTGCTGTATACCAAACTCTGAGAAGAGTATTATATAAAGCTAGAAAAAATTTATAAAATTCATTCATCTGGAGGAACAAAAGGTAATAAATCTTAAGGGTAATAATAGGGGTGGAGAGCAGCAAGGAAAGGAGTCTTTAGCATCAGACCTCAAAATACACTATAAGTCAGCAATCCTTAAAATTATTTGATAGTGGGGGATGGCAAAGTAGGGGGCTGAGGGAGAGACAGACACAGAAATGTCAATCAGTAAGACAACAGTATAGTATCTGATAAACCCAAAGAATTTCTCCAATTATTTGTGTAAAACCAGTTGACAAAAATTTCTAGCAAAACTGGTCAGTAGTCTGGCAGAAATTAGGTTTGGACCAAGATTTCACACCATCTACCAAGATAAGGTCTGAATGAATACATTATTTAGATATTTTAAAAATCATATCACAAACAAATTTGAGGAGCAAGGAAGAAATTATCTTTTGAATCTATGGAGATACAAAGAGTCTATGACTAAACAAATGATAGGATCACACAAGATAAAATGGACAATTCTGATTACACAAAATTTAAAAATTCTTGCACAAACAAATCAAATGTAGTAAAAACTAGAAGAGAAACGGGTAACGGGGGGGGGGGAATCTTTACAGCAAGCACCTCTGATAAAGATTTTATTTCCAATATATATAAGAAACAGATTCAAATTTATAACCCTAAGAACCATTGCCCAATAGATAAATTCTTAAAAATATGATGAGGCAATTTTTAAAGGAAGAAATTTAAGCTATCAACAATCATATAAAAATCCTTTATGTCAGTAATAATTAGAGAAATACAAATTAACAACTCTGAGGTTCCACCTCACACCTACCAGACCAGCAAATATGAAAAAAGAGGACAAATGCTATAGGGACTGTGGGAAAACAGAAATGATAATGTCTTGCTGGTACAATTGTGAATTGTTCCAGCTACCTAAAAAGCAATTTGGAGTTATGTCCATTAAGTTGCCACACTGTTAATACTTTTTAACTTAGCTATACCGCTATTAGACCTACAACCCAAAGAATTTTTTTTTAAATGAGGAAAAGGATCTACATGTACAAAAATATTTTTGGCAGCCCTCTTGTGGCAGCCAAAAATTGTAAACTGAAACACTGTCCTCCTAATATGAAATGACTAAACAAAATGTAGTACGTGAATGTAATGGGCAATTTTTTCAGAGGAAATTGGGAAGACCTTTATGAACTGATATTGGGTGAAGAGAAAAGAACTAGGAAAACAATTTATACAATGATAACATTATAGAGGAAAAATAACTTTTAAAAGACTCTAGAATTATGACCAATGCAACAATAAACCATGAGTCCAAAAGAATGACGATAAAAGATGACACTCATTTCCTGATAGAGGTGAGTGAAGTTGTGATGCAGAGACAAACATTTTCAGACATGGTTAACGTGGCAATTTGTTTTGCTGGACTGTATAGCTATGTATTGAGAGATTAGTTTTTTGAGATTTGTTTTTTTTTTAATTTATTTAAAAGGAGAGGGTGATAGTGAAAGGGACATACTAATTAGATGCTTTTTTCTTTAAAAAAAAACTAAGCAAATACTAACATACTAGGAGAATGCTTATGCAGAGATATATAATATAGGCAATGTTGATTTTTTTTAAAAGACAACCCACTCTGCTGCTTAAACAAATGAAGTTTAAGTGCAATGTACAATGACTTATATTGGCTTCTCTATTAGAATTCTTTAGAATTATTATTTTGGAACTTAAACCATCACAAATATCTTACAGTTCAACAATAATTTCACTAATCTTGTCCATTTCTACTGGCTAAAGGCAAACTTTTGATGTAAACATATCATTTATGAATATCTCTAAAACTCACTTCACATTAAAGAAAATAGTAGTTTTAACTATTTTTAGAAATTTTGTTGCTATAACGACATCCTTCCAGTGGGCGGTTATTCATTAACATACAAAATTTCAATTTAAACATTTATGAATTTCACAGTTTTCTGAAGAACAGCCATTACCTATAACTAGCTATTTCCTGAAATTACTAAAATAATACAGTAAAAAGGCATGTGCTTAATATATACATATATTATCTATTCTGGTATTTCCAGTTACCATGTAACAGAAACCTAACTGGCTCTCCATAGCTCTACTTTCTCCCCAACAGAAGCTGACAAAACAATCAGTTGCTTTCCACATTTCCTCTCTTTCTCCTTCTTCATAAATATAAACTCAAGAGACTTCCTACAGTGTAGACAATCTGAGGCACACAGTCTGAGTCTTATATGGTATTAGCTAAGTCTCTTCTCATGTCTTCCCTTTCTTCTTCAACCCCAGAGTCATTAATTGAATCAATTCTTTTCAAAGGCTATCTTTTCCCTCATCTCTTAGCACTGTACTGTCAACAGTTTAAGTGCATTTGGAAACATCAAGGTGTGTCTTGGTCAATTCCTAAGTTTATGGATGTTTTTCAGAGTTAAAGCTGAGAAGCCTTAATCTATTATTAATAGACAGAGCATGGCAAAGTAATGTGGTTGACTAAAATTTTCTGAGCTAATTTTCTGATCTCAGTGGAAAGGTGATGTTATAGCAATATAAGTATTTTCAACAGAAAATATGAAACAACCAAAAGAAAACAGCATTTCAAAGGATATCATTTTAACTGCTAATCCACTTCCTTTTGTGTGTGTGTGTGTGTGTGTGTGTGTGTGTGTGTGTGTGTTTTCAATGTCTGTGATTAATCTGAAAATTAAATTCAGGTCCACTGTTCACTAACTTTGTTAATTTGCAAATCCTAAAATTTATGATCCTATGATCATTCAACCAATTCTCATATGGTATGATCTCAAAGCCCTTCACTATTCCTGGAGATGGTCATATACTTTGATCTTATCACCCACAAATATTCTACTTTGACATTCATGAACTCTGAAATTCCTTTGCTCCATCACAATCTGTTGTCATTCCATCTCTCCTGTGCCTTACAACTTCAAGTCCTATTCATCATCATCACCTTACCCTCTAATACCTCGACATCTCTGTTCTTACTCCTGCCTACCTTTTCTTTCCTTCTTCATTTTGCACCAGTTTACTCCCATGAAATCAGTAAGCCTTGCTTATTGGACCCATTACAAATTTTTTGAATAATCTCAACTGCAATATCATTGCTGCAAAAGTCTTTTTATGGTACAGTGGATATAGCACTGTGCTTGAAATTAGAAAGACTTCATGAGTTCAAATCTGGCCCTCAGACACTTACTAGTTGTATGACCCAGGACAAGTCATTTAACCCCATTTGCCTCATTTTCTCATCTGTAAAAAGAGTTAGAGAAGGAAATGGCAAACCACTCCAGTATCTTTGCCAAGAAAACCCCAAAATGGGTTCCCAAAGAGTCAGACACAACTGAAGTGGCCCAACAACCACAAAATGACTCACCATCCCATTCACCACAAAGGCTTTTTCCAGCCTTTCATTCTTCCTCAAACCTCCCAGAGATTTCCCTCTCCCCACCCTCTTGACTGAGGACTTTGCGTCATATTTCTTTGAAGAAATTGAGGCCATTTGCCAAGAACTTCCTCTCCCTCCATCTCCCCTCAACTTACATATGCTAGTTGGCTTCTATGGTCCTTCTTGCCAAGGACATTTTACAGACGAGGAACTGAGGCAAACAGGGTTCAGTGACTTACCCAGCATCACACAGCTTGTAAGTGTCTGAGGTTAGATTTGAACTCGGGAAGATGTTTTTTTGATTTCAGGCTGAGCAGTCTATCTACTGTGCCACCTAGCTGCCCCTTCTTAACTCTCTACAGTCTGGCTTCTGACCTCATAATTCAACCAGAAATATTCTCCAAAAGCACTAATGATCTCTTAACTGCCAAATCTAATGACCTTTCTCAAAACCATGTCATTCTTAACTCTATGAAGCCTTTGACAGTGCTGCTCACCTTTTCCTCTTTGATATTCTCTCTCTGTTTTCAAGACACTATTCTCTTCCTACCTGTCTCTCTGTTCCTCCTAAATACTCCTTTGCTGGATCTACATCCAGATCACGTCCTCTTACTCGGAGTGTGCCACAGGACTCTGTCCTGGGCCCTCTTCTCTTTTCCATCTATACGATTTCATTTCATGAGCTCATCAACTCCCATGGATTCAACTGTTATCTCTATGCTGACAATTACTGCAAATTTACTTATTCATCTCTAACCCCTAGATTGACCTCTTGGCTCATATCTCAAACCGTTTATGAGATATCTCAAACTGGATGTCTCTTAGACATCATAAACTGAACATGTCCAAACTGAACTCATTATCTGTGCTCCTGAGCCTCCCTCTATGCCTAACTTCCCTATTACTGCCAAGGTACCATCATCCTCCCAGCCACCCAGGCTTGCAATCTAGGTATCATTTTCAACACTGGTCCCACTGGTCTCACTCCCCATAATATCCAACCAGTTCCCAAGTCCTGTTTATTCTACCACCATAACATCAATTATATACCTTCCCCCACCCTCCCCTTCTCTTCTCTGACACGGCCATCATCCTGGTACAGGAAGTTGTCACATCACAGTGCCTGGCACACTGTAGGCACCCAACAGTTAACTGATACCAGGATTACTGCAATAACCTGCCAGTTGGTCTCCCTGCCTTAAAACTTTACCCCTTATAGTGCATCTCAGCTATTAAATTTATCTTATTGAAGTACAAATGTGATCATGTTGCCCCTCACCCCCATGTTCCATAAACTCCAGTGATACCTTACCACCTCTAGGATCAAGTATAAAATCTTCTGTTCACATTCATAGCCCTTCATAAACTGGCTCCCTCCTACCTTTCTGGTTTTCTTTCAATATGAACACGAACTCTGTAATCCAGTGACAATGGACCCCCTTCTTGCTGCTCTTTTCACAAGATACACCGTCATCTGACTCTGGATTTTCACTGGTTATCTCCTATGCCTGGACTACTCTCCCTCCTCATCTTTGCCTCCTGGCTTCCCTGGGTGCTTTAAGCCCTAGCTTCAACTTCACTTTCCACAAGAAGCCTTTCCAGATTCCCCATAATTCTACTGCCTTCCCCCCTCTTAATTATCTCCAATTTGTCCTATACATTTTTGTTTGTAGACATCTGTTTTCGTGTTGTTTCCCCATGAAACCAAGCTAATTTCTTGAGAATAAGTAGAGACTGTAAGTAGAGGGTTTTACTTTCTTTGATCCCTAGAACTTAACATGGTGCCTGACACACAGCAGGTGAGTAATAAAAATCTTTGCTGATTTGACTTGGAGTCAGGGAGACCAGGGTTTAAATTCTACCTTAGATACTTGCCTAGCTGTGTGACCAGGACAAGTCACTACATTTCTAAGACCTAAGTTTCTTCATTTGTGAAACAGGGATAATAATGGATCTGCCTAGCAAACTTCATAGGTTTGTTATGCGTGGCCAATAAGACAATATATAAAAAGCATTGTGTAAACCATGAAAAACCATGTAGATATGAGATATTATTATGATCATCATCAACCTAGATACTCTCCAACTTACAAAAGCCAATGCTTAAATCTGGTGCCCAGAATTTAACATAATACTTCAATACTCAAGACAGAGAACAGCAAGATTATGACCTTCCAAATTTTGAATGTGACCCCTCTTTTAATGAAGTTTAGACTGCATTAGCTTTTGTGGCTTACAAATCATACTGATGACACATAGTGAGCTTGCAGTCTATTAAAAGCTCTAGATCTTTTCTAGACAATATATTCTGCATAGTTATGTTCCACCTCTCCCCCCTATCTACTTTGCATTTATCTGTATCAAGTTTTATCATATTAAATTTGGCTCAATGTCTTAACCTGTCAAGACACCTATAACTGTTATGGGGTTTGGCCAATCTCACATAGCTAGTAAAGGCCAGAAGTAAGACTGAAACTCAGTCCTACCATACTTCAAACCCAAAACTAGCTACTGTATCAGGTTGCCTCCAAATGAGAAAATAAAAATGAACAGACCAAATGAAACACAGGACTGCAAATGATTGATTCTAAAAATGAGGTATTTGTTAACTTCAAAAACAAAAGATACGTATATTGGATTTTAACTCAATAGTGAGCCTTTTTTTAAAAAAACTTCTTTGCTATGTATTTAGCATGGATTTGTGATGCCTAAGTATATTAAAATACTTAACAAAAGTCTCTCACCTTCTGGAGCATCTGCATCACATTTCTTTGGCACAGATAATGTATGGTTCCCTTTGTGGTCAACATATGTTGCATTGTTCTGGAAGAAGAAGAAAAGTAGTTACCTCCTGAGGCAGCCTGCTTTGATATAGCTCTACTTGTTAGGAAGTGTTTTCTTACATCAGTGGTCTCCAAACTTTATGCAATAATATATCCTCTTACTCAAAAAAATCAGCAAAAAACCTGCTATGCCTCTCTTCTTTTTGTAAATAACTGAATAAATAACTTAGCTTAAAGTAAACTGGTAACTATATTTATAATTAAGGTGGGACTTTTTACTGTATTAGAATACTAAATTAAGCATTTTTGATTAAGTCCTACTAGGTGCAAAGCTCCAGGCACACACCCTTTTGCTAACTAAGTGTAAAGCCCCAGGCTCATGACCTTTTGCTGATTAGGTATGAATCCTTTGAGCCCTGAACACAGCATAAAAGCTCAAAGGTTAGGCATTCTGTCTGGGGCTCTCACTCATTGGAAGAGTAGCATGGGACTCCTGGCAGCCATTTTAAGAGCCCCCAGCTTGTAAACACAGATGGTGATGCTTTCCTGGTAACTATGAATTGTGATTTGGTCTGTTTATATTGTGTGTGTTTGTAATTTGTTTGTATTTGCTCCAAAGTTCAGGTTGCTGGCTTTTCCTCCTGAACTAAGTGTGTGTGTGCGTGTGTGTGTGTATGTGTATGTGTATGTGTGTGTGTGTATATATATACATATATATACACACACGTATACAGTCTTGCTAGCAGCTACAGTGGCTGTGTAAAACCAACAACAACCAGCACACAGAAGGCCACTAACAGAGGTTCTTTGATCTGCTTTACTAAGGAAAGCAACGTTAAGGGGTTAACAGTCTTACTTTAATCAAATATGTGTACATATATATGCATATATATACATATGTGTGTGTATATATATACTTTAGTCTTGATTAAAGTCTTACTTTAATCAAATATATGTACATGTGTGTGTTTGTGTGTGTGTATATACATACATACACATGCACACAAACACACACACACACATATATATGCATATATGTATATATATGTACATATATTTGATTAAAGACTGTTAACCCCTTAACGTTGCTTTCCTTAGTAAAGCAGATCAAAGAACCTCTGTTAGTGGCCTGGTTGTTGTTGGTTTTACACAGCCACTGTAGCTGCTAGCAAGACTGTTGCTACGGTAACTTACTACTAACTATTACTAATTTATTATTATTATTTTAATAATGAATAGAATTTAAACATATTATAAACTAAACCAAAGATTCCTTCACAATTTTCATATTTATAACATAACATAAAATAACTATTAAGTATGTGCAGCTGGCAAGAAACCATCAGTCCCAGGAGCTCATTCAGGCTCCCAGTTTCTAGTGTACAATGTGCTACCAGAATCATGTGGCAGAGATCCAGAGGGAATTCAAGCTCCAACAATCCTAGGGAGAGTCGGTCTGATGTGATGTTCAGTAACTTGAAAGGCATCATGGTAGAGTAGATACAGGCACTACAGAACCAAAAAGAGCTGGGTTCAAGTCCCTCCTCTGATACATGCTGGCTCTGTGACCCTGAGCAACTACCTTTTTATGTTCTAGGCAGCTCTCTAAGACTCTAAATTGGATAGACACTGCATTGATAGAGGACACTTCCTCACTGAGAGTCCCCTGCATTGATGAAGTCATGATATGTGCTGGGGAAGTTTGTTCTTCACCACAAAATTTCTGAAAAAGTGGTAACATGGATAATACTGTGATTTGTAATTTTTTTTTTCCTGACCATCAATTGAGGGGGATATTTTGTCTTTCTGACAGCTATTGTCAAAAATCCAGTTTCATAGAAATGAAGTGTTACAAACAGTAGTAATATTTGCTTTCAATCTGTCTGAAATTCAACAAAGAGTTCCTTTACATGTAGCCAAAACTGAGTAAGATTTTCAGGTTCAAACACTTGTTTCGAATTAAAACTATCACTTACTACTTTTGATTACACAGAATAAGATCAAATATATCATATTTGTCCACAGCCAACAGGTTATCTTTCACATTTAGAAATATAAAGGTCTTTATAAAAAACTGTATCTCTAGATCAGTAAAATGGTGAATAATTGAGTCTTTACTTTTTGATTGCCCTCATAATTGTAGGGTGAGTATTTTTAAGACTGGAAAACATGAAAACATATTTTGTAAATATGTTTTTTCATAAATTTTTCATAAATGTGATCATAATAATTTTCATTAATATAATTTGCCTTTCTGGATCAGAGTATGAATTTGATAACCTTGCACTAAATTTAGAGTAATTTTTTTAAAAATGTCTACCAAATACACAAATTTTGGGAGAAAATTGTTACAAAAGGAATTTTTTGTTTCATCTTCATCATCATTGAGAATTTCTTCTAGCATTTTCCCCCACAAAACACCATATATTTTATCTAGTTGCTGTTTCTTCTTCTTTTTTTTTTCAGGGGGGAAGGCAGGGCAATTGGGCTTAAGTGACTTGCCCAAGGTCACACAGCTAGTGTGTCAAGTGTCTGAGACCAGATTTGAACTCAGGTCCTCCTGAATCCAGGGCCGGTGCTCTACTCACTGCGCCACCTAGCTACCCTTGTTTATTCTTCTTATTCTATATGTATTTACATGTCATTTTTGTCTTCCCTGTTAGAATGCTTGTATTCTTTGTGAGTAAGGATTATTTTATTATTTGCACTTGTATCTTCAATGCCTGGCACATGGCACACAAATACTGGTTGATGAAAAAAAAAATCCAATGATACTGACTATTGCTTTTTAGCTTTGATTCTTGTATAATTAAATATGATCCCCCTCCCACCCATAGTCTTCTCAGCCAGCCTCAGTTTATTCTGACTGTTTGAGCTCCTGATACCTTACAGGACAGTGACACTCATTTGTATTCATGATGTTATCTGTCCTTGTTTCTGTCTTCCATATATTAATCTAAGTGGCTGAGTTCCCTACAAATCCATGGCATTTTTTTGAGATAGCTCCTTTCTTTCCATCCTTAGAATCTCATCCTTAAGAATTTCTAATTCCTCAAGGGCAATATTCCCTTGATAGAGTATACATGATAAGGTACAGGATCCTAGCTATTTTTTTCTCTGAATCTTTTTGAAATATGGTTTCCAAGAACCAAAAGTGCATGTCACTCTGTGCCTGGCTTTCCTCTTCTTTCATGAATTCTAAGACAGAATGGTCACATCTTTTCCACTCTACAGTTCTCAACATTTTTAGTTCAGCCACCAATTATTCTTTATTTGGTCACTATAGGTATGGGGTAGCAGTTCTGCTTGTCACTTTTCCTCTCTTTGAAAGAACCAAGTCACCACAAAGGCAAGCCAAGAATTTAGCTGCTCTGCTTTTGGCAGAGGGAGAGATATAACAGATGACTAAGAGTTGAAATAGTCTAACACTTCTACAGCAGCCTCCAGGCCAGGCTTGTGATCTCTATCCTGAACTCCTAGTTGATGTAGTTGGTCTAGTATATCTGTAGTAGACACTACCACAAAAAATAACACTAGTTTCTCTTTCTATTAACCTTATCCAAATGCCTACTACCATGCTTTCTGCCTCAGATTCCATAGTTCCTCAAAAAAAAAAAAATCTTTCTCTTCAGTGCTTTGAGGCACCTACCCTGGCATGTCAGCAGTATAAAAGCACAGATCTACACAGCCCTCATTGAAGTCTTCCTGTACTGCACAACTCCTCTTCCTGTCATCTTGTAAATTCGCAGTCCAGGGCCTGACAAATGTGCTGGTGGAGTGGGGGTTGGGGGTGGGGAGTAGTAGGGAAAAGGAAGGGCTTCTTCAAGAAACTCTTGATATTTGAATGTATAGCACTGAAATATATGTGCTATCTATCAATGACGTCCCAACTTTTTCCATCAGTCAATATTTCTAATGATCTGCTGTGGTGGATTTATGGGAAGACACAAAAGAAAAAAGAAAAGTCAATGTAGAAAGGCATGCATGGAAAGCAAATATATATGTAAATAACAACAAAGTCGATGAGATCAGAGATACATGTAAGGATGAACAATAACTTCACAGAATGAAAAGGTATGGATACGGTGAAATCTATCTCAATGAAAGGAGTACATACCTACATCACTGACATCAGAAATCCACAAAACTATTCAATTCTTTTTTTTTAATTTATTTTTAATATGTTTAGTTTTCAGCATTGATTTTCACATGCGTTTGAATCACAGATTTTCTCCCTATTTCCACCCCCCACCCC
>JAQQSZ010003519.1:0-14420 GCA_028646595.1 Phalanger gymnotis
TTTTTTTTTTCACTTGTGGCCTTGAGAAGTAGGGCAGCAGCAGGGACTGATGGCTAAAAATGGAATTAGGTAATTATGTGGGGTATAGAAGGAGACCTCAGGCTTGAAAGAACTGTACAATAAATTTTTTTTGTGGAAAGTACTGTGGATCACCTTTGAGTATGCTGAATGTTGAATTGAATCAAACTGAGATGCTTCTATATTTTCTGTTATTTGTCTTTTGCTTATTTACCTTTATATGTTTTCAGTGTAAATTTTTGAGATGAAACACCAATCAACTAACATGTTATGAAATCCAAGGAAACTCATGTTCCTTCCATGCAGCAGACCAGGCCCCTGGCAGAGACCATCCCTAGTATTTCAGAACGTCAGAAGAGCCACAGTTTCATCATCATGGATGTGCCATCGGTTATATAAATCACATCTCTTCCTTGCCTTTGGAGGCAGCCTTCATCAGTTGTTGTGGCCAGAAAAATCCATCATTGTGTGGCCATTCTCTCCAATTTGGCTAGGCTGAATGTTGGATGACAAACCACAATTTGTCACTGAGCCCCTCAAAGACTTATTAGCTTAATGTGACTGGCCAGAGTATGTGCTCCACTTTCTAGGATCCAGAGTCATTTAATTAATGCCGTGAAAAATGGGAATAGGACTTTGGAGGAGATGGTATGTAGGAGATGTCAGTAAACGTTTGATTTTCGGGAGCTACAGAGCAACAGTTACTTCTCATCCTCTCCCCAGAGAAGAGCATAGTGTACCAAGACTGCCAGGAGAGTTCAGAATGACCTTTGGAAGAGAATGACCCTGCCAATAACTTTTGCCACAATTGAGAAGGCAAGACAGTAGATCTGTAGACTAGTTATTGTCATTTCAATTAACACCCATGAGGGCACCAGACTTTGTCTGTTTCTGAGGCTGCTTGTGGATGGATTATAAAAGCAGAGCTAGCCCAGGCTTCTGGATGTCACAGGTTGCATAACCTTGGATTTAATACTGGACAAGGAATTGAATTTGAATCCTACCTCTGACACTAGCTGTGTGACCAAAGACAAACCATTTAGTCTCCATGGTCCTCTGTTTTCTCACCTGTAAAATAAGGATAATACCTGTAGAGCTTACCTCACAGGATTGTTGGGAGGTAACCTAAAAGCTTATCTCTGTTAGTAATTACAACCAGTCCTCATGCTTTGAGACTGACTGTTAATAAGATCAATGGAGAGCCAGCCTGAGACCTGTGTGTGTCAGTAGGAGAGCTTGGGCTTTCTCTTTGTGTTCTCTGTGTGTCCCTGGAGAAGCATTGCAGTGAACTATACTGCAAGCCACTGGAAGTCTTAGGGCACAGCATACGCCAAAGGGTTGGTCATCAGTGATTTGTGTCAGAGGTGGGAACTTTGCAGTCAGAGGTGATGGGCTTCTGACAGCATCACTCTGGAAACTACTGTTTTAGAAATGTAAGTGGGCATTAATCAGCATAGAGCACTGGAGCAAAAGAATATCTGTCAGACTTTAGAATCTGGGTCCAAATTTCTCCTGAGTCCTACAGCTCTCAGAGTTGGAGGGACTTACTTTGAGTGAGTCTCTGGGAATGGGGTCCCAGGACCTTTTGAATTCTTCATGAAAGTCCTGAACATAAGAGTATGTGTATAAGAATATATGCATGTATGTATATGTACACACACATGTACATATGTATCCATATATGTGTATGTGTGTATATAATTTAAAAAAAACATTTCTACCTCCCTAAGCAGTGCTCAGGGTATTTTTCTGCATTCTTTCCTTGGGAAAGGTTAGAGGGTAATAACTACGTGTAGTCTGAATTTAAATCGGCACTAAAGGACTCATGACAAAACATGCTATCTGCCTCCAAACAGAACTGATGCAAATGGAAGCATTTTTTTCCCCTCTTTTTTCCTTTTTTTTTTTTTTAACATGGTTAACATGGAAATGTTGTTTTGCATGACTACACACTTGTAATAGGTTTTGTTTTTCTTGCCTTTTCATTGGGTAGGGGATGGGAAAGGGAACAGGAAAGAATTTAGAATAAAAAAAATTAAAAGAATCTCTGTGTTTAAAAAAAAGAAAAAATAATCTACAGGTTATGGATCTCTGAGAGGGAAAGAGGAATGATTGCTACAGAGGGAATTAATAGAGAGGGAAATTTGATATAAAAGCAGAAAATCAATTAAAAGTATTTTTAAAAAACAATTTGGAAATTATGAAGTGATACTTTTGGTCATGTAGAGGGTTGACTTTCTTTGGGGACTTTTGGTTCTGAAGATAACCACAAAAACTCCTATCTCCAAAGAGGGCTTGAGGGAAGTGTGAGTTTGATCTCACTTTTTTATGAGTCCAATCTTAGTATCCATAGGTTCCCAAAGTGGGCAATACTGCCCCCTGGGGGGTGTTGGACGATCCAGGAGGCCAGTAGTAGCCTCGGGTGCAATTGTTGGAGTGTTGAATGAAAGTAAGGGGGCAGTGGATGCATAAGGAAGGAAGAAAACATAATAAAATTTTGAAAAGCCATTCGTGCATATTTCATCTGTGGTGTAGCAGTCGTGATTTCTAGCATGCATCGGCAGGAATATGTGTGTATAATCACTTGTTCACAATATGATACCAGACAGTTATGTGATATAATATTGCATCATCAAAATTTCAGTGCAACGCCCCCACAAAATGACAATAAATGATTAAGTTTAAGATTCATCATTTTTTTAAAAAAATCTTTTTTTTGAAATGATGCAAATTAAAAAAAAAACATTAAAGGGTTAAAGAAAGTAGATTTCCAGGGGTGTGCTGAGTACTTTTTTTTTTTTTTTGAAAAGGGAGTGGTAGGCCAAATAATTTTGGGAACCTCTGGTGTAGATCAAGATTCTTAACATTTTTTGTGTATCATAGACCCTTTTGGCCTTCTGGTGAAGCCTATGGACCCCTTCTCAGAATAATGTTTTTAAGATCTTTGAAACACGGTGGCGGCGGCGCGGTTGCGACTCTCCTTCACCCACCGCTCTCACCCCAGCCCCGGGACTCAAGTCCCCTTCGGGCCGGGGCGGGGAGGGGCGAGGGCCTGCGAGACCTCAGCGTGGCGGATTTCGACGAGATCTACGAGGAGGAGGAGGACTAGGACGAGGACGAGGAGAGGGCCTTGGAAGAGCAGGTGCTGAAGTACTCGCCGGACCCCGTGGTGGTTTCGCCGCTCGGGTCACGTCACCGTATTTGGACTGAGCAACAAATTTCAATCAGAATTCCCTTCATCATTAACTGCAAAAGTAGCACCTGAAGAAGTTAAAGCCAGCATCAACAGAGTCAACAGCTGTCTTAAGAAGAACCTCCCAGTTAATGTCCGTTGGCTACTTTGTGGTTGCCTTTGTTGCTGCTGTACGTCAGGTTGCAATATGTGGCCAGTTATTTGTCTCAGTAAAAGAACACGAAGAGCGATTGAGAAGTTATTAGAATGGGAAAACAATAGGTTATACCACAAGTTGTGCTTGCACTGGAGACTGAGCAAAAGGAAATGTGAAATGAATAACGTGATGGAATATGTCATCCTCATAGAATTTTTACCAAAGACACCGATTTTTCGACCAGATTAGCATTTGCTTTATTTATAGAGACTTATCCAAGTATGTTGTCTTTCCAATGGTGCCTTGCTTGGTGCTCTCCTGGTGGTGACATAGCATTGGTTCTACAGAATCTTGTGGTGATTTTTTTTTATCTTTAATTTTTTTTAAATAACCGCATGTTCTAAGTGGGCATTTTTGTCAGACTTTGCAACAGTTATTTCATACAGATGTTAAACAATTAAGTTATTGTGCTTTTTCTGTTAATGTATTCCGATTTTCAAAGATTACTTTTTTGTATTATCAAAAAAATACATTGGAACATAGCCTAAAAGTGACCAGGCTTTTTTTTATTTTTAACCCAAGGTTCGCGATCCCTTCATTGTAAATTCCTTTAACATAAACACACTTTCTGTGACTTTGTGTATCATTCCCAGTGGATATGCTTTAAAATCATATCAAATAGTACTGAAAATATTCTGTGTTCAATGTTGTTAAAACAGACATTGAATTATTTTGTTTAGAATAGGAGAATTGATTAAAGGTATGCGTGCATCTAATGGTTACTAGAGCTCAGGATCACAGAAAACATAGTAGGATCACAACCTACATATATCTTTATTCAAGGTTATATCTTTAATCATGGCCTTACTTGGGTTACTTTTTATTGTTTACCAAATCGTATATACCAAGGTGCAGAAATATTAATTTTTATTAATTATTTGTCCAAGGAACACATTTTCCATGACATCTTCCTTGCAGTTCTAGATTGGATAATCTTTAAAAGTCTTGAAAAATTCAATAATGGAGATAAATACATGTCATTACCTAATCTCCACAGGATAAATAGGGTATATAAGAAAATAGTGAGAACTCGAGATATGGAGAAGACAGTTTGTGTATGTTATGGCTCTTTTAAAAATTTTTATCCATTAGAGCGACTTAATTTTCTGCACAATTGTTTAAGAATTTTTTTTTTCATGGGGATGTGACCTATTCTTGAGTCAGTCCAGTTATATTCATTGTATCATTTTTTTCTTTTGGTTGTATATACCTTCATGCATTTTAATTTTTTTTAAATTTTCAATGGTATATATGTAAGTTTTGTTTTTTTTATAAGTCTGGAATTATACAAATTTTAATGTATGTTAAAAATTTGTTCCATACAGCTGTGGTATTGAGCAATAATGTGAATAATTTTGAAAAATATATACTCTGATTAATACTTTGTATTAAGAATTGGTACCACTACAAAATACCTTCCTCATTGTATTAAATCTTTTAAATACCAAAAAAAAAAGATCTTTAAAACACATAGAATTACAAAGGAAGTCAGTTATATCAAAATATATTTATCAAAATATTTTTTAAAAGTTCATGGAATACAAGTTAAAAACTGCTATAGTTGGGTACTTATATGGTGATATTTCATAGAATTTTTAGAGCTAGAAATGACCTTCAAGATGATCTAGTCTGATTCTTTGCCAACAAGGACACTAAAATGCAGAAGAATAATGTCTTGCTTATTCAAGGTAATATAACTAGTTAGTGGCAGAGCTGAGACTAGGCCTCAGGTCTCATGATTTCTAGTGATGTTTCTTGTTCTAATATAATACATTTGGCACCTCTTCCATTTCTCCTGGAAAAATAAAAATCATCTCGCAGTCCTGAAATTCCCACTAAGAGTCATTCCATTAAAGGTCACTGTTAACACACAAGTTTTGAAGGGTCAACTCCAGTCCTTTGAAAATATATCTTGATCCCTTTTCTTTCTTGGAAGCCCAATAACTTTAAATGTTGATGTGTTTCTGCTTACCAGTTATTCCTGGTAAATGTTGGGAGTGCTACTTTGAGCAACTACAATATGATACTCCAGATATAGGGTGACCAGAGAGAGGCTTAGGCCTCTTTAGGTGACTTTGACCATAAAATATTCCTAAGTCAAGGGAGAATCTTGGGCCAAGAAATGCTCAGATGAAACAGCAATAACCTAGACTTGATTTTGGCTAGAGTAAAATCTACTTTTTCTTCCTTCATTCTTGAGAAAACGGGCCCTTTCTCTTGGTTTTTATACTCCTAAGAAAGTAATACCCAGGCACAAAAAAACATGGGACACGGAGAGGGTCATAAAAGCATACTAATTTTGCTGTTTTCTGGCTTAGGGTACAGGAAGCAGTAGGGGGCATCCTGATCAAACATAATAGAATGCTGGAATGTATTGCCACTTGTTTATTAGTAAGGCTGATTTAAATACAACTTTTCTGACTTCCAACGCTGATTGCTAAGGTGTTAGCTGAAGCTTTGTTATGTGTACTCAATTGTTTTCAGTCATGTCTGACTCTTTGTGATCCCATTTGGGTTTTCTTGGCAAAGATACTGAAGTGGTTTGTCATCTCCTTCTCCAGCTCATTTTATAATGAAAAACTGAGGCAACAGGATTAAGTGATTAGCCCAGGGTCACACAGCTAGTAAGTATCCGAGGTTGGATTTGAACTCAGGGCCTTTGGACTCCAAGGCCAATGCTCTATTCATTGCACCACTTAGCTGTCCTACCTGAAAGTTTAAGCCATTCCAAAACATGTAATCTGCCTCACATTTACATTCTGATTACTTTGTTCCTTGTGCAAGGTTTAGAGCATTTAGAAAGTGAGATTGAAGCGAAAGTTAGGCAAAAGAATTAGGCAATTGTAGTCTTTTGATGTTGAAAGGTGCACTTCTCTCTGAACCATTTCTGCAACTGTGAACAGGTATCATTTGCTAAAAAACTGAATTTAGTCAACATTGAGCTGAATGTTTGTGTCGGATAGCAAAACTGGGACCCAAAAAGACCTTGTATGGACTGAATCTAGTAAGATGACATTTAAATTTGGCTTTGAGTTCCAATAAATCAACGTGCAAATACAGGATACACATAGGTAATAGTTAATGTGGAAAAGTTCTGGGGATTTTTGTAGACTGCCAAGTTTTATAGGCGTTAGAGAGAGGGTAGCCAAAAAAAGCAAATGCTATCTTAGGTTGCATTAATAGAGGCAGTGTTCAGAATGAGGTAGGTGATAGTTCTGCTGTCCTCTGTGCTGGGTCAGATCATATCTGGAATTTTGGGTTCAACTGTAAGAACCACATTTGAAGAATGACACTAGCAAACTGAAGTGTATCCAGAGGAAGACAGGATGATGAGAAGACTGGAAACCATGCCATGTAAAAATGATTTGAAGGAAATTGGTGATTTTTAGGTTGAAGAAGAGAAGATTTGGGAGTGGAAGTGGTAGAAGGCCATTTAATAATTGGCTTAAAGTAACAGGTAAAAATTACGGAGGCAGATTTCAGCTCTACTAAGGGAAACACTTCCTAACAATTAGAACTGTCCCAAAGTAGAAAGGGTGGCTTCCCATTACTAACGGTCTTCAGAGGGAAACTGGATGGCCACCTGTCAGGCTTGTTGTAAAGGGCATGCTTCAGTTGCTCTTTGGACCTTTGAAGTCTACAATTCGGAGATTGTAATCCACTCCATAAATGTGAAAAAGCATACCCCGATGGAGTAAGAAAGGAAAAGGAAGGTGGGAAATAGAGGGAGAGACATGTTACTCTGGCACTTTTATCTGGTGTTCTATGTCCTGTCAGGGAACAGTTTATTCTGCTATCAGGAGGCAGGGCCCTTATAGGTTAGTGGATTTTATGACCCATTTCTAATTTTAAAGTCACCTAAGACAAGGTCTTGTTCTCCAGCAGCCTGTCAGCCTTTTAATTTTCACTTCTCATTGTGCATATCATGAAGGTGGGAGAAGTACATGAAGTACAAATAGTACAGCGGCTAATGGGTCCAAAAGTAAAAACATCTAGGGCTTGGGCTTTTTTCCTGGAGTCTACATTTGAAAGGAATGTTTCTTTGTTGATTCCTAGTGAGCTGAGCAATGATGCAATATTAAAACATGGCTGCAGACTTGGTTAAAAAGCAAAAGGCTTTTGCAAAAAGGGGTCATTTGGGGAAAAGTTACCTTAGTACCTTTTTTAAAAGGTAGTTTCCTGTGCATGCACCAGTTCCAGGCACTTTTCAAAGATGAACCAGTAGAATACCTGCTATTGTAGATATTAGAAACCAGAAAAAAAGGCAACAATCTCATGTAAAGCATTTGTTTTTCAAATACTCAGGAGTCTTTATGATTCTGCTCCCTAAGCCTTGCCAGATAGCTGGGGAGAGCAGTTTATATCTTGAAACACTTTATAAAATTAAATGGTATGTAATTATGATGACTAAGGATGACTCTGGAGAAAAGATGAGGAAAGTGAGGTGAGTATCGTGTTTCATCATTAGTCCTCTGGAATTATGGTTGTTTAAAAATTTTTTTTAATTTAATTTACTTGTTTTGTTACATTTTAAGTTCTGAACTGTCTCCCTCCCTCCCCTGCACTAGGGATGGCCACCATTTGACACACACACACGCACACACACGTATGTATATATGTATATACACACATATGTATATATACACAGATATACATATTCATGTATATACATACACATGTATTTTCATATATATATACACACACACATGCAGATATGTAAAACTGTACTATATATACTTCTATTTTTCAATTCTTTCTCTGGAGGCAGATAGCATCTTCCTTCATAGGTTCTTGGTAGTTGATTTGAGTATTTATAATACTCAGAGTAACTTAGCAGTTCACAGTTATTCTTTGAATGATATTGTGGTTACTGTATATGATATTCTTTTGGTTCTGCTCATTTCAATCCTTATTATTATTTCATGGAAGTCTTTCCATGTTTTTCTAAAATCACCCTGCTCATCATTTCTTACAGCACAGTAGTATTCCATCACAATCATATACGACAGCTTGTTTAGCCACCCCTTAATTTCAAGTTCTTTGCCACTACAAAAAGAGCTATTAGAAGTATAGGTTCTTTTCCTTTTTCCTTGATCACCTTAAGAAACAGACCAAATATGGTGGTATTGCTGGGTCAAAGGATATACACAGTTTTATAACTCTTTGATCATAATTCCAGATTGTTCTCCAAAATGGTTAAATCAGTTCAGAGTTCTACCAGCAATGTATTAGTGTCCCAGTTTTTCCACATCCCTTCCAACATTTGTCATTTTCCCTTTCTATCATCTTAGCCAATCTGATAGGTGTGATATTATATCTTGAAGTTGTTTTAATTTGCATTTTTTTCTATATAATAATTACTAAGAGCATTTTTATATGACTATATATGGCTTTGATTTCTTCTTCCTAAAACTGTATATTTGACCATTTAACAATTAGGGAATGACTCGAATTCTTATAAATTTGACAAAGTTCTCTATATGTTTGAGATATGAGACTTTTATTGTAGAAACTCTCTAAAAATTTCCCCCAATTTCCTGTTTTCTTTCTAATCTTAGCTACATTAGTTCTATTTGTACAAAAATTTTCAATTTAGTGTAATCAAAATGATCTATTTTATATCTCACAGTACTCTCTATCTCTTGTTTATTCATAAATTCTTCTCCTATCCAAAAGTCTGATAGGTAATGTGTTCCATGTTCTTTTAATTTTCTTATATCTCCCTTTATGTCTAGATCATGCATTTATTTGACCTTATCTTGTTAAATGGTGTAAAATATTTGTCTATACCCAATTTCTACTAAACTGCTTTCCAGTTTTCCCAACAATTTTTTTTTTTACCAAATAATGAATTCCTGTCTGAAAAACTTACATCTTTATTTGTCAAACACAAGGTTACTATAATCACTTACTACTGTGTATTGTATGTCTACTCTGTCCCACTCATTCACCTTTCTATTTCTTAGCCAGTACCAGATAGTTTAATAATAATTGCTTTATAATCTAGTTTTAGATTTGGTAATCCTAGACCTCCTTCTTCTACATTTAAAAAAATTAATTCCTTTGATATTTTTGACCTTTTGTTTTTCAAAATGAATTTTGTTATTTTTCTAGCTCAAATAATTTTTTTTGTAATTTAATTGGGATGACACTGAATAAGTAGATTAGTTTAGGCAGAATTGTCATTTTTATTATATTGGCTCTGCCCACTCATGAAAATTAATATTTCCACACATTTAAATATGAATTTATTTGCATAAAAATGTTTTATAATTATGTTCATGTAGTTACTGGGTTTGTCTTCACAGGTATACTCCCAGATATTTTATGCTGTCTATGGTTATTTTAAATGGGGTATCTCTTACTATCTCTTCTTGTGGGGTTTTGTTGGTGATATATAGAAATACTGATGATTTATGTTGACTTATTTTATATTCTGCTACTTTGCAAAAACTATTAATTTTTCAACTAGCTTTTTATGAGTCTCTTGGGTTTTCCAAGTATGTTATAATGTCTATAAAAAGAGATAGCTTTATTACCTCATTGACCATTCTGGTTCCTTCAATTTCTTTCTCTTTTCTTATTGCTGTTGTTATTTTTTAAAATAATATTTTGTTTTTCCCTAATTACATGTTAAAACAATTTTTAACATTTTAAAAAAGTTTTAAATTCCAGATTCTGTTCCTCTTTCCTTTCCTTCCCTACCCCCATCCTGAGATGGTAAGCAATTCAATACAGGTTATACATGTGCAATCATGTAAAACATTTCCATATTATTTATTTTGTACAAGAAGACTTAAACCAAAAAAAAGGTGAAAAATCATACATTGCAGTTTATATTCAAACAGCACCCGTTTTTTCTCTGGAGGCAGATAGCATGTTTCATCATGAGTTTTTAGGGATTGTCTTGGATCACTGTATTGCTGAGACTAGCTAAGTCATTCACAATTCTTCATCATAAAATAGTGCTGTTATTCTGTACAGTGTTCTCTTGATTCTGCTCACTTCACTTTCCAGCAGTTTATACGTGTCTTTCCAGGTTTTTCTGAAATCATCCTGCTTGTCATTTCTTATAGAATAATAATATTCCAACACAATCATATACCACAACTTGTTCAGCCATTCTCCAATTGATGGGCATCCCCTTGATTTCCAGTTCTTAGCCACCAAAAAGAGCTGCTATAAATGTTTTTGTACAAATAGGTCCCTCTCTGTCTGTCTCTCTCTCTGACACAGGGTTAGCAGTGGTATTGCTGGATCAAAGGGTATGCACAATTTTATAGCCCTTTGGGCATAGTTTCAAATTGCTCTCCAGAATGATTGGATCAGTTCATGACTCTACCAATAGTGCATCAGTATCCCAATTTTCCCATGTCCCCTCCAATATTTAATCAAGTTTTTGGTCACATGAGCCAGTTTTATAGGTGTGATGTGGTAACTCCGAGTTGTTTTAATTTGCATTTCTCCTATTTAATTTGCATTTCTCTAATTAATAGTGATTTAGAGCATTTTTTTTTCATATGACTGTAGATAGCTTTGATTTCTTTTTTTGAAAACTGCTTGTTTATATCCTTTGCCCACTTATCAGTTGAGAAATGACTTATGTTCTTATAAATTTGGCTCAGTTTTCCCCAGTTTTCTGCTTTCCTTTTGATTTTGGTTACATTGGTTTTGCTTGTGCAAACCTTTTTAAATTTAATATAATCAAAATTATCCATTTTACATTTTGTAATGCTCTCTATGTCTTGTTTGGTCCTAAATTCTTCCTTTATCCATAGATCTGACAGGCAAACTAATCCATGCTCTCCTAATTTGCCTCACCTTTTATGTGTAAATCATGTACCTATTCTGACCTTTGTTGATATACAATGTGAGATGTTGGTCTATACCTAGTTTTTGCCATACTGTTTTCCAATTTTCCCAGCAGTTTCTGTCAGATAATGAGTTTTTGTTCCAAAAGCTTGGATCTTTGGGTTTATCATATACTAGATTACGATGGTCATTTATTACTGTATCTTGTGTATCTAATCTATACCCCAATCTACCAATTTATTTTGCAGCCAGTACCAGGTTGTTTTGATAACTATTGCTTTGTTGTACAGTTTGAGATCTGGTATGGCTAGACCACCTTCCTTCACATTTTCATTGATTCCCTTGACATCTTTGACTTTTCGTTCTTCCAAATGAATTTTGTTATAATTTTTTTCTAGCTCTATAAAATAATTTTTTTGGTAGTTTTATTGGCATGGTACTGAATAAATAGATTAATTTAGGTAGAATTGTCATTTTTATTATATTGGCTCAACTTACTGATGAGCAATTAATATTTTCCCAATTGTTTAGATCTGACTTTATTTTAAATGGGATTTCTCTTTTTATCTCTTGCTGCTGGACTTTATTGATAATGTATAGAAATGCTAATGCTTTACATAGGTTTATTTTATATCCTGCAGCTTTGCTAAAGTTGTTAATTATTTCCACTAATTGATTCTCTAGGATCCTTTAAGTATACTATCATATGATCTGCAAAGAGTGATAGTTTTGTTTTGCTAGCATTTCTATTACAATATTGAATAATGTTAGTAATAATGGGCATCCTTGTTTCACTCTTGATCTTATTGGGAAGGCTTCTAGCTTATCTCCATTATATATAATGCTTGTCAAAGGTTTTAGGTAGATAGTTCTTATCATTTTAAGGAAAAATCCATGTTTACCTGTTTTCAAAAGGAACAAATATTGTATTTTGTCAAAAGCTTTTTCTGCATATAGTGATATAATTATATGATTTTTTGTTACTTTGTTATTGATATAATCAATTATATTGATAGTTTTTCTTGTGTTAAACCATCCTGCATTCCTGGCATAAATCTCACTTGGTCACAATGTATAATCTTTGTGATATATTGTTGTAGTCTCCTAGCTAGTATTTTATTTAGGACTTTTGCATCAATGTTCATTTAAAAAATTATAATTTGCTTTTTCTGTTTTTGCTTTTCCTGGTTTAGGTATTAACACCATATTTGTCTCATAAAAGGAATTTGGTAACACCTTTGCTTTTTATTCCAAATAATTTATTTAATGTTGGATTAGTTGATCTTTAAGTGTTTGGTAGAAAATAATTTGTAAATCCATCTGGTCTTGATGTTTTTTTCTTAGGAAGCTCATTTATGGCCTATTCAATTTCTTTTTATTTAAATACGCTTATTTAGATATTCTGTTTACTCTGAGCAGTTTATATTTTTGTATTCTTCCATTTCACTTAAATTGTTAAAGTTGTTGGCATATAATTGGGCAAAATCATTCCTAATAATTGCTTCATTTTCATCTTCATTAGTGGCATATTCACCCTTTTAATTTTTGACATTAGTGATTTGGTTTTCTTTTCTCTTTTCAAAAGTTACATTAGCCAATGATTTATCTATTTTATTGGTTTTTCATAAACCTTTTCTTACATTCCATTTTATTTATCTCATCTTTGATTTTTAGGATTTTCAAATTGGCATTTAATTTGGGATTTTTAATTTGTTACCCAATTCATTGATCTGCTCTTTCCCAATTTTATTGATGAAAATATTTAGAGATATAATTGATCCTCTGATTACTCCTTTTGCTGCATCTCATAAATTTTGGCATTATTATTATTCTCTTTAATAAAATTATTTTTTCTATAACTTTATAACTTTAACACACTCGTTCTTTCAGATTAGGTTATTTAGACTCCAATTAATTTTTAATTTGTATTTCCATGTCCCTATATCAAATTTAATTTTTTACTACATTATGATCTGGAAAAGATGCACTTAATATTTCTGCTTTTTTACATTTAACTATAAAGTTTTCATGCCCTAAAATATGGTCAGTTTTTGTAAAGGTGCCATGTATCACTGAGAAAAAGGTGTGTTTCTTTCTATTCCCATTCAGTTCTCTCCAGATATGTCTATCATATCTAGTTTATCTAACAGTCTATTAATCTCCTTGACTTCTTTCTTATTGATTCTTTACTTAGATTCATCTAGTTTTGAGAAGGAAAGTTCGAAGTCTTCCATTATTATAGTTTTGCTATCTGTTTCTACCTGCAATTCATTTACCTCTTCCTTTAAAAATCTGAATGCTATAGCATTTGGTGCAAATGTTTAGTATTGATATTACTTCATTATCTATGATATCTTTTAATATAATGTAGTTTCCCTGTTTATCTTTTTAAATTAAATCTATTTTAGCTTTTCCTTTGTCTGAGGTCATGATTGCTATCCCTGACTTTTTTTACATCAGCTGAAGCATAATAAATTCTATTCCAGCCTTTTATTTTTACTCTACATGTCTCTCTCATTTTTTGGTAAACAACATATTGTTAGGTTCTGTCTTTTTATCCATTCTGCTATGCATTTCCATTTTATGAGTTCATCCAATTCAAATTTGAAGTTATAAATACCAGTTGTACATTTCCCTTCATCCTATCTTTCCTCACTGTTTATCCTTCTCTGTTTTTATCCTATTCCTCTTCAGAAGTCTAATTTACTTCTTACCATGGCCTCCATAATCCACATACTCTTCCAAGAGTCCCTTTGTCCTATCTCCTTACCCTCCTATTTCTCTGTAAGTTAAGAAGGTTTTTTTTTAAAACATATTAGATATATATTATTCCTACTTTAACCCGGTTCCAATGAAAATAAGATTCCTTCATTACCTGCCCTCATCTCCCCCCAACCCCCACAGTAACAATTCTTCCATTTATGCCTCTTTTATATGAGATAATTTGCTCCATTTTACCTCTCCCTACCCAATTTCACTTTTTGGGATCATCCCATAATAATTGCTCAACCTTAAGCCTTCTATCGATGTATACTCTTTCCAACTACCCTCATAATGATAGCATTCTTTTTTTTTTACTCTTGAACATCTATTTTTTAAAACCTTGAGTTCCAAATTCTCTCCCCTCTTCCCTTCCCATCCACCTTCCCTAAGAAGTCAAGCAATTCAACATGGGCCACATGCGTATCATTATGTATAACC
>JAQQSZ010003520.1:0-14420 GCA_028646595.1 Phalanger gymnotis
TATATTGTTGTTGTTGTTGTTATTGTTGTAGTATTTCATATCTCACTGACATTTAGCGATCCTAGTAGTATGTTATTATTAAAAAGTTGAACCTTTGCTTTTATGGAGTGTTTGGGTAGCTGGGAAACTTCCTGAATGTAATGCAGCCTT
The DNA here is from genome assembly GCA_028646595.1 of Phalanger gymnotis. Classification (NCBI taxonomy): domain Eukaryota; kingdom Metazoa; phylum Chordata; class Mammalia; order Diprotodontia; family Phalangeridae; genus Phalanger; species Phalanger gymnotis. The sequence goes on from JAQQSZ010003520.1 coordinate 151, forward strand.
CCTTTCTTCTCCTGTTCAACTCTGGGCCCTCCTCATTGTCCATTGGTATTGTCTGCCTCAGATAGAGGAGACATTTGCTGTTCACCCAAATGTATGTTAAAACCTGGACAGTAGATATTCTTCATCCACTCGGTCTTTCCTATGTAGATGGTCAGGCCAAATGTCTTCGAGTGAATACAAATCTCTTCCAGGAGGCTCTGCATTGTTCTGGGGCATAATTTAATTGACCCAGTATCATCTGTTGTAAATAGGGGCATCTGGGAAAACGTCACCATTTCCAGGGAATCCCTCTCCAGCCTTCTCTTTGTGTTTGATCTTTTTCATCACAATGTTGAATACCTTTTTTTGAGCATCCATCTCTCTATTTTATGCTTCACTTGATGCTTTATTAGAGGGCTGCTGAATGGCATTTCATTTATAGCAAGAATGTCAAGATTGATATGATTCAGCTCCTCCAACAGTACGTCTATCTATTCGTTGGTCATTGGACAAGGATCTCATATTTAGAGTACCAATAACCAAGTTAAAGTTTCTTGGCTGTCTAAAAACTGTTCATCTTAGTGCCTTCTGCCTTCTTTCTGGCTCTTCTGTCATAGTCACTGAGGGGAAAAAAGGAGGTAAAACAGAACTAAGAGTTGTTTTTGAGCTACTTATTGTTTCTTGGATTTCTGTGGCCAAAAAATGCATCGCCAGGTGGCCTGCCTCAAGGTGATGCATCTCTCTATAGTTAGCCAGAAAACAGATTTGGTCTATTAATGGGGCCATACTCAAAGGCATGGCAGAATTTGCCAGGGCTTAAGTTCTACTGGATTATCTTTCTAGAACCCAGGGTCCCCTTCATATCAGGAGGAGGCTTGATCCTGGAACTTGTGTATGATGTTCTGTAATAACAGCAAGAGCTTATTCTGTAACAGCTTTCCATTTTGGCATCTCTGACCCCAAGGAACTGAGATTTATCCGATTCAACAAACATTTATCTAGTAGTTACTATATTATTTGCTACACATGAAGGTACAAAGATGGAAATAGACCAGTCATAGGATCATAGAGTGAGAGCTAGAAGGAACTTTCTTTTGTCATTCAATTTTATTTTGTTTTCAGTTCCTAATTCTCTCCCTCCTTTCCCCCATTACCTCACTCATTGAAAAGGCAAGAAAAATAAAACCCATAACAAATATGTAGTCATACAAATTTCTGCATAAGCTATGTGTCCCCTTCCCACCCCAAAAAGAAAGCAAGAAAAGAAAATATAATTCAAAGATATGAACAGGCATTTCAGAAGAAGAAATTAAAACTATAGTCATACAAAATGCTCTAAATCACTAATAATTAGAGAAATACAACTTAAGACAACTCAGGTACCACCTCATAGCTATCATATTGACTAACATGACAAAAGAGGAAAATGATAAATACTGGAGGGGATGTGGAAAAATAAGGATGCCAATGTAGTCTTGGTGCTATTGTGAACTAGTCCAGCCATGCTGGAGAACAACTTGGAATGATCCCAAAGGGCTATAACACTGTGCATTCTCTTTGACCAACTATTGAGTCTATGCCTCAAGGAGATCCAAGAAAAGGGAAAGAACCCATCTGTACAAAAATCTTCATAGCAGCTCTTTTTGTGAGGGCAAAACACAGGAAACTGTGGGGATGCCCATCAACTGGCTGAGCAAGTTATGGTATATGATTGTGATATAGCACTATTGTGCTTTAAGAAATAACAAAGGAGATGGTTTCAGAAAAACCTAGGAAGGCTTATGTGAGCTGATACAAAGCGAAGTGAGCAGAACTAGGAGAGCATTGTACATCCTAAGAGCAATATTGTAATGATAATCAACTGTGTACTCTGATCAATATAATGATCCATGATAATTGCAAAATATTCATGATGAAAAATCCAATCCACCTCCAGAGAGAGAACTGTTGAACTCTAAGTACAAATTGAAAAGCATATTTTCTTTTGTTTCATTTTTCTTGCTGTTTTCCTCCCACAACATAGCTAATGTGGAAATACTTTGCATGACTTCATATGTATAATGAGTATCATGATTTCTTGCCTTCTTAATGAGTGAGGAGGGGCTAGTGGGGGGAGAAAATTGAGAACTGAAAATAAAAATTCATCATTTCTTACAGCACAACAGTATTCCATCACATTCATATACCATAATTTGTTCAGCCATCCCCCAATTTATAGGCATCCATTCATTTTTCAATTCTTTACCACCACAAAAAAGCCAAAATAATTTTTTTTAACATATAAGTCCTTTTTCTCTCTTTTAAAAATCTCTTTGAGTGTAGACACCTAGTAGCAGTATCACTGGGTCAAACAGTATACACAGTTTAATAGATTTGGGGGCATAGTTTCAAATTGCTTTCCAGAATGGTTGGACCCCAATTCATAACTCTGCTAACAGTGAATTAAAGTACTTGTTTTTCCACAGCCCCTTCAGCATTGGTCATTTTCCTTTTTTGTCAAATTACAGAATCTGATAAGTGGGACATGCTACCTCCACGTTGTTTAATTTGCATTTCTCTAATTAGCAGTGATTTAAAGAACTTTTCCTTACGGCTATTGATAACTTGGATTTCTGCTGGAAGGAATGTTAAAGTTCGTCTAGTCCAACACCTTGTTTTACTTATTTAGTAATTTTCATTTTTTGTTTTTCATTTTTGTTTAATTAACCAATCATTTATTTATTTATTTTTAGTTTTCAGCATTCACTTCCATAAGATTTTAAGTTCTAAATTTTCTCTCCCCCGCACTAAGACAGTGTGCAATCTGATATAGGCTCTATGTATACATTCATATTAAACATCTTTTCACATTAGTCATGTTGTAAAGAAGAATTAGAACCAATAGGAGAAACCACGAGAAAGAAGATGTGGATAGCATTTTCTATCATGAGTCTTTTGGAGTTGTCTTAGATCCTTGCATTGCAGAGAAGAGCTGAGTCTATCAAAGTTAGTCATTGCACGATGTAGCTGTTACTATGTACAGTGTTCTCCTGGTTCTGTTCACTTCACTCAGCATGAGTTCATGTAAGTCTTTCCAGGTTTTTCTGAAATCTGCTTGCTCATCATTTCTTATAGCATAATAGTATTCCATTACATTCATATGCCACAACTTGTTCAGCCATTTCCCGATTGATGGGCAACCCCTCAATTTCCAATCCTTTGTCACCACAAAAAAAGCTACTATAAATATTTTTGTACATGTAGGTTCTTTCCCCTTTTTTTATCATCTCTTTGAGATACAGATATGGTAGTGGTACTGCTGGATCAAAGGGTATGCACAGTTGGATTGCCCTGTGGGGACAAATGGCTCTCCAGAATGTTTGGATCAGTTCACAACTCCGCTAACAACGAATGCATCAGTGTTCCAATTTTCCCACATCTTCTCGAACATTTATCATTTTCCTGCTTTGTCAAGTAATTTTCTTTTTAATTATTTTCTTAAATCAAAACTCCATTTTAAAGTGGAGAAAACTATGTCCCAGAGAAAGGAAGTAGCTGCTATGGAAGAGTTGGGTTTCAAAAATAAAGCTCTAATTCCAAATCCAGTGCTTTTTCCACATTCTACCTATGTTTAAATTCCCTGAAACAATGTGCCCAAGTGTACATCCCTGGCACTAAGTATGTCACTTTAAAGTAAAGGAAGATTGGTGAAGAAGGTATCTGCTATGAATTTCAAATATTCTTTTAATTAACTAAAAATAAATTCATGCATTCTCACCTTTTTGAGAATTAAGCTCCCCTACCCCCCATCTCTCACCCCGCCTTCTAGCTCCAAATGGATGTTCCTGGTAAGAATGATTTCCTAATTCAGTTGATTAGGGAAAGAAAATGAAGAATACATTTTGTTTCCAACTGTCTATTTGTGATTCAATAAATCATTCCATTTCTACATCTAAATGCCTTTTCTTGTTTATTTTTTCGCTGAGACCAACAAAGCAGTCCTGAAGGCTCTCTTCTCCAATGTTGAATTGTAAATATGAACAAAAACTACTAATGGCCTGGAAAAGCCTTCCGGTGCCCTTTCACAATGAGAATGAAATGAACTTCATTTTCCCATTGGCATCTGAGAAGGCCTCAGTTTACAACATCTGTGGGTTTAGGGTTAGGTAGATTCTAAATCAAACATTATCTGTTGCATTTTAATACATAATTTGCAAATTGACATACGTTTATTTGCAAAGGATAGACTCTAGAAAGTGTAATCTTTTTCCTGAGAAGTAAAGGAATCTGAAAGTAGTGTCCTCTCACAAGCTATAAACGTTCTTGCTAGGATGACCTATAGGGACACCTCTTCAGTCTAGTAAGTAGCCTCATCTTACTTGGAACCCAGCTAAGAACCACTAGGAAAGAAGTAAATATAGCCTTGAACAGTCAAGATGGTTGTTACAATGTCATGTACTAAAATCTATGGTCTCTACCCAGAGAACTCCTCAGCAGAGAGATTTGGTGTTGATAGCTAGAAAAAAGAAAAGTAAGAAGTAAATCAGGGAGAGGCAACAAAGTTAACAAACCACACACACTGGTTGTCGCTTGGAGTTCCACAGGCCTCTTCGGCTCCGGGAAGGATTAGATAGTCTTGCAGGGAAGCCTGCTTCCTAAATTAAGAACACTGAATTGTGGCTAAAAGCCTGAGAAGATGCAAATGAGCTTGAAAAGGTCAAATTACTGATTTGCAAATTGGGTCTTTTTGCAAGCTTATTTCATAATTCTCCCTGAGGATCCTAGCTTTAGTTAGGCTTTGCTGCCTGCTGTATCTCAGTGTATGTAAGACCCCTCTCAAAGCAAGAGACAAACTTGCCAACATCAGAGAAAAAGAGCAGGGGGAAGGGAGGGAGAGAGAGAAGAGAGACAGACACAAAGAGATGCAGTAGTGGAGTCAGGGAGAGCTCACCAGGAGTTTGGTAGATTCTGTGTAAATTCAGAATGAAAGAACAGAGGTGAGATGGTTTGTTTTGGTTTGTTTTGTTTTTCACTGTTGGTTTTAGGTTAAGCAAAACAAATCTCAAAGCCAGCTCTTGTCGTTCATCTCATCTGTCTGTATAGGAAGGGTAAACGAATGATTAAAGCCCAATTTTCCCAGACCCTGAATCTTGGATGCACGGCATCATTGCATCAATGACACTATGTCTAGGTGCCAGCCATACTGCTATTGGTGTCAATGAGAACTGGATGAGGAGGCAGCAATTTCCACATGAATTTTGGGGTTAAGTTGGGAAAACTCAGTATATAGCATAACTGACTTCATTCATATAGGAAACTGAGGCATTCAGAAGTAACTTGAACTTGGGCAGGCCATTCGTTTACCTCTCTGCCTAAGTGGACCTCAGAGGCCACTTCTAGCTTTAAATTTATGATTTTGTAATCAGTTTCAGTTTTCAGACATCTAATAAAAGTCCTTTAAAACTAAAATGAGAAAAGCCGCACAATTGACCAATATATGCCCATCTCAACAGAGCTTTCTTCTAATTTACTATGGTTGTTTGTCTTTTGAAATATTGTCATTAGTATATAAATTGTTATCCTGGTTCTGATCATTTCACTTTGTATCAGCTCATATGAGTCTTCCCAGGGTTCTCTGAAATCATGCCTTTCATCATTTCTTACATCACAATAGTATTCTATCACTTCATATGCTTCTAATACTAGCACTTGTTCACCCTTTTCCCTAATTGATAGGTACCCCCCCAGTTTCCAATTTTTTGTCATCACGATAAGACCTGCTATAAATATTTTTGTACATATGTGTCCTTTTCCTCTTCTTTTGATCTCTTTGGGGCATAGCCCTGTTAGTGGTATTGCTGGGTGAAAGGATATGGACAGTTTAAAAGATTTTGCGGCATAGTTCCAAATTGCTTTCTAGAAAGGCTGGACCAGTTCACAGTTCACCAACTGTGCATTAATGTACATTTTCCCACAGCCTTTCTACATTTATCCTTTTCCTTCGTTGTCAGCTTTGCCAGTCTGACGGGTATGAGGTGCTACCTCAGAGTTATTTTAATTGGCATTTCTCTAATAGTGATTTAGTGCATTTTTCCGTATGGCTGTTGATAGCTTGGATTTCTTCCTTTGAAAACTGCTTATTCAGATCCTTTGATCATTTATCAACTGAAGAATGGTTCTTATTCTTATCAATTTGAATCAATTCCCCATGTAATTTAAAAATGAGACCTTTATTAGAGAAACGATGCAAATTTTGTTTCCCAATTTCCTTCTTCTCTTTTAATTTTAGCTGAGTTGTTTTTGCTTGTAACAAACATTTTTTATTTCATATAATCAAAACTGTCCATTTTACCACCTGCAAACCTCTCTATTTCTTGTTTGGTCATTAATTCTTCGTATTTTCTTCCATGTTCATCTAATCTGATTATGATGTCATCCTTTACATCTAAACGTCTTGGTATACGATGTAGGATTTCAGTCTATACCTAGCTTCTGCCACAGTGGTTTGATTTATTTTAAAATTGAGTGTTTGCACTGAGTTTAAGTAGTAATATATTTGAGTTGGAGAGGCAGCCTAGTACAGTGGGAGATTACTGGATCTGGAATTGGAAGATGTAAATTATATAGCCTCTACTCTATATTACCTAAATAGCCTTAGGCAAGTCACCCACTCTGGTCCCTTGTTTCTTCATCCGTACCATAAGGGGCTAGATGATTTCTGAGGTCTCTTCCATCCTTCTAAGTCCTATGGTCTGTTGAGCCAAAAAGCCCTGAGATTGTCCTAATAAGCTTAATAAATGTTTGTTCAAATGAACCGACAAAGAATTCAGTTGCAAATTTTTTTTTGGCACCTACTACTATAAACTGTGGTATCGAACATTACTAAGTCATTATCATAGTACTGGAACAGCTAGGTGGCACAGTGGATAAAGTGTTGGGCCTGGAATCAGGAAGACAGACTCATCTTCTTGAGTTCAAATGCAGCCTCAGACACTTACTAGCTGTGTGACCCTAGGCAAGTCACTTAGCCCTGTATGCCTCAGTTTCCTCATTCATAAAATGATCTGGAGAAAAAAAAATGGCAAACCACTCTATTATCTTTGCCAAGAAAACTCCAAATGAGATCACAAAGAGTTGAACACTACTGAACAAGAACAACAATCAATGTATCTAACTGAGTTGATTAGAGTGTGGTGCTAATAAAGCCAGGGTCTCCATCTGTTATCCCCGTACTCTGCTAGTTCCCTTTCCTGTCTGGGAGACTTGGTCCTTATCTCTGATTGGGCAGGAATGTGCGACTTGAATCTGCATTGGTATAGATGGCGGCTCCACAGTTTCTTCTCTGTGGATGGAAGACATCAACATCTCTCATAATATTTAGGACCATTTTATATGGCATATTTGTTATCTGAGAACTGGGTTTCCTAGAACTTCCATTATGAATAAAAGATAAGACATTGTATATACCACAGTAAAAGGGTGTCATTCTCAGGCAGACATCTTGTAAATTGCTGATATTTCATAGTTTGAGTAAACAGAAGATGAAACATGTCTCCAGTCATTGGTTATAGGCTAGATGGTTGGTTTGGTGTCATTTTATCAGAATTTCGTTTTGCCTTTGCTGGATCCCAAGCTAACACTTCCAAGAGATAGTCTATGGCCTATTCATCCAAGCTTTCCTTAAGGATTCAAATCAGGCTCCTTCATTCCTACTGGGAAACTTTGGTTTAGAATCCCAGCAAGGAGTATTGCAACTCCTAAGAGTACTTGAGACCGCTAAGAGCAGAAAAGTGACTTTTCTGTATGCTTATTCAGCCAATACAAAGGCCTCCTGAGTTGGGACTGTTTAGACCAATTTCATTCTTACGTTGAATCTGCTCATGTGTTGTTTAAACCAGAGGTGTCAAACACACAGCCCATATTGCAGTCCCCAACACTCCTTGAACATGGTCCAAACCATATTAAAAATATAATTGGGAAATATTTAGCAAAATAAATAAAAATACAATAAAATATAGATAATGTTAATATGTGGTTTTCGAAATCAATAGGCACCTGCAGAGATCCTTATGTATGATTTAGTGGCCCCCCATTTCTAATTACAGGGCACCCTAAAAGAGAAGATAATATACATTTCTCCCTAAACTTTAAGAAGTGGGATTTGTACTTGACTAGAACATAACAATTACAAATTGTTAATATGAATGAGTGTGCGTGTGATCCCTTCTTCCTTGAACAGACACATAATATATATTAAATATGCAATAAAATATAATTCGATAATGATATAGACAAGCTAATGACTTTCTTCATTTCTGCTCTTAGGATGAACAGGCATCTGCCAAATTTTTGAGAAAGCTCAAGGTTTAGAAGAAGGATCATATAAATAAAGGCATGTTAAAATGGCATTGTAGTGCTTGAACCCTTCTCTGCTTTCCCATGTGACTAAAGCAAGACCTATTTGCAAGCTTCCTCTTTCACTGGAGCCCAGATTATAGGCTCTGGAACGAATGGGCAGTTATTCAACTGGTGACAATTAGTAATGGAGAGAGCCAAAGAGATATCCAAGGAACCAGGGCTTCATGGGGCAGAAGGAGCCTTTTATATGCTGGAATGAAAATTTCACTGAGCCTGGAAGATGAATCAGAGGAAATAGCATTTTGGGGTCCTTGATCTGCAACCTAATAAGAAGATGCTCTGGTTTACTCAGTGGGATCTAAAAGTGGCCAGAGTCTGAGCAGAGCTGTCCCTATATGCACAGCTGGTTGTGGTCCTGGACCCCACAGTCAATGAAAACCTATGCATCATACCTATAGGAAAATGTTTGGAACTTCCCACATGAAATGAGCAGCCTCCTGTTTTACCATATACACTATACCATGATAGTTTTGGTGGTCTTCAGAGTGAAATTGAGAAATTGAAGTTGCTCATATTGAATGACCATCCTCTGGGCTGAGCAGCAGCTCTGAGCCCAAAGTCAAGTTATTTTCTGTGGAGAACATTGCTGGAGCAGCTGAGCTACAACTGGCTTCACCTTGCCCAGCCCTCTGAACTCTAAACGCTGGCCAACACCCCTTGGGTACCGCAATGGAGACGTGAGCTTCCCATGGACGATGACCACAGTGTATGTGAATGGAGGCCTGGGGAACCCCCGCTATGCCAGATGGAATCGCCGGGAGAGCATTGAGGACTGTGGCCGGACTGAACGCTACCAGGGAGATGTGGAAGGGCAGCAGCACAGGCTGACGCCGTTTGAGAAGCTCATGCGGGACATGTCAAAGGATGAGAAGGTGGTGAGAGAAATCACACTCGGGAAAAGGATTGGCTTTTACCGTGTCCGAGGGGAGATTGGGAGTGGAAACTTCTCCCAAGTGAAACTTGGAATTCACTCCCTAACCAAAGGTAGGGTTTGACTTCTCAGGGTGAAACCTTCATGGCATTTAGGAACCAAGCACATTCATAGTAACATAGTAATTTTGGATCATTTCAAAATGACTAATTGGAGTTTGTATATTGCTGTCTCAAAGCAACTGATTTCTGAAGTATGTATCAATCAATGCCTTATATTTAATACAACACAATACAGTATATTTAATACAACAGAATAGAATGTAATGCCTTGTATTAGCAATGGCACAAAAGAGCCTTGGACAGTTAGATAATCCAAAAATGGTTTATATTTGAAAATTTGCTATGGACCATGAGCTTGGGTTTTTTTCCCTTACTGTAGATTAAACTTATGAAGTTGATTTTGCTCATGATGCTACCCATTCATTCATTAAATCCATCAAATACTATTTATTTGGTATCTGCTACTACCAAGCATTCTATTATATATTGTGGCAATACAGAGACAATCAAGAAAAAGGCCCAGTTCATGTCCTCAAGAAACTCACAGTATATTGAAGGGGACAAAACATAGATTTTTTTTTTTAACTCTGTGAAATCAGGTTGTACAGAGGGCACTGAACTCAAGTCAAAAGACCTTTATTGGCCCATTGATCTTAAGCAAGTCACAGATTCCTTTTAGATCTATAAAGTGGGATCCAAGGCACTTTGCTCATTTCCATCACAGTGTTGAGGTGGGAGAAGCATTTTGTAAGTAGTTAAATGCCTTGGAAATGTGAGCCTTGCTAAAGGCATGGTACAAAGTGCTCACTTTGTGAGCCACTCAGAAAAGTGTCCACCAAGGGGCCACTCAGAAAAGGAAGGGGTCAAAATCAGGGAAACTCATAGAAAATATAATTTGAATGGTCTCTTAGTGGATGGGTAAAATCTGGAAAGGTAGAGATGGAGAGAAAGGGCATTTTAGGTGGAGGGAAGTACAGCAGCAAGAAAGTATGGGGGTACCACCAGTCATCCATTTCCTCTGGAGTTCAGAGTAAATGAAGGTAAGTACTGTGAGATGAGGTCGAACTCTATTTTGATGCCACATCAGAGGAAGCCTTGAATTAATCCACCAACAAACATTTATTAAGCACTTATTCTACTCTGGACGCTGGGGATACCATGACAAAAATAACCTTCCCTGTTCTCAAGGAGTTTTTGAGGTCCTTACATTGTAATAAGGGAAACAATATGTCCATAGATAGTAGTATACTAAATAGGTACAAGGTGATGGAGGAGGGGACACACATAAGTGGGGGATCAGGAAAGGCCTAATGTAGAAGGTGGTTATTAAGCTCAGTCTTTAAGGAGACCAGGGATTCTAAGAGATGAAGGTGGAAAGGAAATATTTCCCAGCATGGGATATGTGTGCCTAGAACCAAGAGATGTCAGAGTCATCAGAGCCTAGAGAGGAGAGAGTATTGTAGTAGTCATTAGCAATATCTGTTTGGTATTTAAAACTCTTTTTAACTTGACTCCTTCCTACCTTTCCGGTGTTCTTACACCTTATTCTCTTCTATACTCTCTATAATTTAGCTAAATTGGCCAACTTTCATTTCCTTGTCCTTCTCTGTGCCATTGGGAGATTGTCTGTCCTCTGTGCCTGAAATGCCCTGAGCTGCCCCCTCCTCTTGGTTTTCCCAGTTTACTTGAAGACCCAGGCCAAGCACCATCTTCTACAAAAGGCCTGTCCCAATCCTCCCACCACCACCACCACCAATCGCTTACTGCCTTCCCCTCTTGGAATACCTTCCGTTTACTCTGTATAATGCTCATTTATACGTAGTTATTTGTCATGTTGTCTCTTCCTTCAGACTGTGAATTCCTTGAGAGTAGAGACTGTTGTTTGCCTTTCTTTTTATCCCTAGCACTTAGCTCATTGCCTGATACGTGGTGCTTAATAAATGCTTGCGAACTGACTAAATGATTGATATAGTGGGTATTGTAACCTCCCTAGAGTCAAGATGACCCCAACCACATGCTGGTTCTGTGACCCTACACAAGCTAATTAACCTCTCAGTGTAACTCTAAGACCATAAATTGCAAAGTAGTTGCTGGTCTGTATTGGTTGAGGGACTTGGTGCTGGAAGAGACTTTCTATGTCATCTAATCTAATCCTCCTCATTTTACAACTAAGAAATATGAGACCAAGAAAAGCTAATTGACTTCCTCAGGCTCACATGGATGGTAAGTAGAGGAGGGAGAATTTGAACTCAGATTCTTTGACTCCTGAACCAGTGTTTTTTTCCCACTGCTCCATCCTGGCTCCAATTGTAACCTTTGTATCAGAAATCGTCACGACATAAAAGACTTTCTTCTTTCCTTTCTTCCTTTCTTCCTTCTTTTCTCCTTTCCTTCCTTCTTTCCTCCCTCCTTCCCTTATTCCCTCCTTCCCTCCTTCCTTCCTTCCCTCCTTCCCTTCCTTCCTTCTTTCCTTCCTTCCTTCTTTCCTTCCTTCCTTCCTTCCTTCCTTCCTTCCTTCCTTCCTTCCTTCCTTCCTTCCTTCCTTCCTTCCTTCCTTCCTTCCTTCTTTTCTTTCTTCTTCTTCTTGGAAGGAATCAGTGTTAAGTGACTTACCCAGGGTCACACAAGTAGTCTGAGGACAGATTTGAACTCAGGTTCTTGTGACTCTAGAATTGGTGCTCTATCTACTGTGCCACCTAGCCGTCCTTACCATAAAAGGCTTGAGTACACTTTGGGAGACTTTTTTCATTTTTTTTTTTGGCTCATGACTACTTCCCAGAAAATTTGAGAAAATGTATGGTGGTCCTCTCTCCCACCCCACTCCCTAGGTATAGAGCCTAACTTAGCATTTGAAAGTATGTTCTGCCATTATCACAGAACATTGCATTAAAAGTGAAAAAAAAAACTTGAGTGAGCAACTATTAGTCCCCAAAATGTATAGAATGCATATCACTAATAGTCCCAACTACGAATATCCCTTTGGCTTTCACCCTAAAATATGGATCCAGACCTGAAATCAACATCCCAGCTGTAGTCTACCCAGGACAGAGCACAGGTGGACTGCCTTGTTCATCTTTCTGCATACTCTATTTCTTTATGTCTTTGAAAAACAATCCAAGGTCATGTTAGAGTTTTTGGCTGCTGTGTCATATTGTTGACTCATTTTTTCTGTGAAAACCATTATTTAACCACACTTCATCTGTCTTGCTTTTGTGAAGTTGACTTTTCTGACCCCAAGTATAGGATTTTACATTTATCATTATTAAATTTAATTTTATGAGACTTGGCCTATTATTCTAGCCTATCAAGCCCTCTTTCGATGTTAACTTTGTCTTCAAGGGGTATATAGAACATATAGAGATGGTATTAGCTATTCCTCCAAGCTTTGTGTCTTCCGTAAATCTGACAAGCAAGACAGATGTGCTTTCAGCCAAGTCTTTAATAGAAACATTAAACAGTACAAAGCCAAAGACAAATTCCTGAGGTATCCCATAGAGATCTGCCTCCAACCTTACATAAGGCCATTCCTGACTACACTTTGGGTCTGGTCTTTCAACTGGTACCACATCCCTCTAATTGTACTACCATCTAGCCTACGTCTTTGCAATGCGTTTGTGGTGATAACATCGCATGCTTTACTAAGAACTAGATACATGCCTTCCCCAATCTACTAATCTAGTTGTTGTGGTCCAGTAGTTTTTTGGTTGTGTTTGATTCTTGGTGACCCCATTTGGGGTTTTCTTGGCAAAGATACTGGGATGGTTTGCCATTTCCTTCTCCACCTCATTTTACAGTTGAGGAAACAGGCAAATCAGTTAAGTAACTTGCCCACTCATCTATTAACACTTTCTAAAAAGGAAATGAGATTAGTCTTCCATGACCATTTCTTGAAGAAATCATGACAGCTCCTTAGTGATCACCACTCCCTCTTCCAATTGCTTACAAATATGCACTTTTTATGTTCAAGAATTTTGCCAAGAACTGGAGTCAAGCTCACTATTTACAGCTTGTAGTTTTCATCTGTTAACAATTGGAGGAAATGGCATTGTTTTTGATGAGTGATCAGTACAGGGAAGTTTGTTTTTGATAACTTCACCTTTGTTAATTTATGACAAAAGCAAACACAGAGATGCTATTAAACACTCTGTGATGAAACAAGGAACTTACTATCTCTGCTTTCATTTTTGCTTCTTTTGCCACTACCTAAAGATTTGGGGTTTATTCCTGGATCTACAGCATTGTACGGCAGCTAAGTAGGGTGGTGGATAGAGTGCTGGACCTGGAGTCAAGAAGACCTGAGTTCAAATCTTGTGTCAGACTCTGTGATTCTGAGCAAGTCACAACCTCTATTGGCTTGTTTCCTCTCCTTTAAAATGGGAATAGCATCTATCTCCCAGGGTTGTTGTAAGGATCAAATGAGATAATATTTACAAAGTGCTTTATAAACCTTAAAGCCCTATATAAATGCCAGCTGGCTATTATTATTAGCTATTATTGACAACTTTAGTTGGACAACCTCAGGTATGGGCAACCAAGACCATGGAGGATATGAATTCCTTTGTTAGGCTAAAGAGGGTTTACTTCAACTCTTTACAAACTTTGGTTCTGTTTGATAATATCTTGATTTCTCTTCAAGTCACTAGCTTCCACTTGCTCCAATCTAATTTTTAAGTTGGTATTTTCTTCAGTGGTCTTTTGGACCTCCTTTTCCATTTGGCTAATTCTGCCTTTCAAGGCATTCTTCTCCTCATTGGTTTTTTGGAGCTCTTTTGCCATTTGAGTTAGTCTATTTTTTAAGGTGTTGTTTTCTTCAGTATATTTTTCAGTATTTTTTTGGGGTCTCCTTTAGCAAGTCATTGACTTGTTTTTCATAGTTTTCTTGCATCCTTCTTATTTCTCTTCCCAATTTTTCCTCTACTTCTCTAACTTGCTTTTCCAAATCCTTTTTGAGCTCTTCCATG
>JAQQSZ010003521.1:0-14419 GCA_028646595.1 Phalanger gymnotis
GAGGAGAGAATTTGGAACTCAAGGTTTTAAAAAAATAGATGCTCAAAAGTAAAAAAGTTTTTTTTTTTTTCATGCAACTAGAAAATACGATGCACAGGCAATGGGGCATAGAGATTTATCTTGCCCTACAAGAAAGTAAGGGAAAGGGGGATGGGAGGGAATGGGGGGATGGAGGGGAAGGCAGACTGGGGAACAGGGCAACCAGAGTGTACGCCATCTTGGAGTGGGGGGGTGGAAATGGGGAGAAAATCTGTAATTCAAACACATGTGAAAATCAATGCTGAAAACCAAACATATTAAAAATAAATTAAAATAAAGAAAAAAATGCTAAAAAAGAAAGAAAACTTAAAAAAAAGTTTTCTCTTTGCCCATGATTATTTCTTAAATTTCTTTTTTTGTCTTATTGGTATAGCTAGCCTTTCTAGAAAATATTGAATGTTAATTGTTATAATGGTCATCTTTGTTTTACCTCTGGTCTTATTGGAAAGGCTTCTAGCTTATCCCCACTATAGATAATGCTTATTCTTGGTTTTAGGTGAATGCAAATCATTTCGAAGAAAGATTAATTTATTCCTATGCTTTATAATGTATTTTTTAAACAGGAATGGGTGTTATATTTTGTCTAAATTTTTTTCTACATCTTTTGAAATAATCATATGATCCTTTTGTTATTAACATGGTCAGTTATGTTTATACTTTTCCCAATTTTGGACCAATCCTGAATTCCTAGTATAAATCCAGCCTAATCATAGTGTATGATTTTTAAATATATATATATATATACGTATATATATATATATACGTATATATATATATATTGCTGTAGTCTCCTTGTAAATGTTTCATTTAAACATTTTATATCAAAATTCATTAGGGCAGTTGGTACATTGCTTTCATTCTTTGTTTTGAGACTCTGGTTTATGTATCAGGACTACATTTGTGTCATAGAAGGAATTTTGTAGGGCTCCTTTATCAATTTTTCAAATAGTTTGTATATTGTTGTAATTAATTTTTTTATATGTTTGGCAGAATATACTTGAAAATCTTCCTGGTTTCTTTGGGAGTTACTTTACACCTTGTTCAATTACTTTTTCTAAGATAGGACTATTTAATTATTCTGTTTCCTATTCTAGTAATCTGAGCAATTTATTTTTGAAAAGAGCCACCCATTTCATTTAGATTGTCTTTTTGTTGGCATAATATGATAGGTAGTGAAGGACTTTAAAAGCTAAACAGAGAAGTTTTACCTAGATGCAATAAATTCAAAATGTTTGAATAATAGCATCACATGATCATATATACACTCAAAGAAATTTACTTTGATAAAATTTCATAGAATGGGATGCAGTGGTAAAAGATTAAGGGAGGAAGGCTCATTAGGAAATTATCACAATTATCTATTCTAGGGGTGATCAAGGCCTAAACCTAAGTAGCAGCTATGAGTAAACAGAAGGGATCAAATGTAAGATATATGGAAGATTTGGTAAATTGTTGGATTTGTGGATTGAAAGAGACTAATGACCTGAATGTAATGCTGATTTTATGTATTTGGGTGACTGAAAAGATAGTAGTGCTTTGTAGAGAAATAAAGAAATTAGGAAGACAGTTGGGTTTAGGGGAAAACATGAGTTCAGTTTTGTACATGTCAAATTTAAGATGTCTTCAGGACATCAATTTTAAATGTCTAATAAGCAACAAGTCATATAGGGTGAAAGTTCGGGGGAGCGCACATGCCTAAACATATACACATAAAATTTTCACCTGACATTTTTATCCCTCCTGAGAACACTGATAAAATCTGATAAATTGACATACATTGTTTTTGAATTACCAGATTTCCCAAAAGGTGTTGGAGTATGAAAATACAACTTTGTACTAGACCACACCTCACATGCAAAGTTCAGAAGTTGCTTCAAGATGGAGAGATATACATGCTTCAGTGGCCTAGGAACTCGTCTATTGATTGTAATCAAGAGTAGACTTCTAAAAGGGCCTTTTGTTAAAGGCACACAATATCTACTATAGGGTTTCATGATGAATAATTAAATAAACACCTCAAAATCTTGTGAACAGAATGGCAAATTATTTTAAAGAATAGTGCAACAAAAGGAGGGATATTTTGCATACTTAACATGTTTTAAAGTTATAAAATTTGGCAGATTTATTGTCTGGTAATAGATTTAATGTAATTATTTTACTTTGTCCCTGTTAATTTTCATATCATTTTAATCATCCAGTTATTTTCCTTCACATGAAATCTATTTCAACCTCTCTACTAGTTCTATTCATTTTTCCCAGTTCTGACATCTTGGTCCAATTTATACTTCAAATATCTAAAGACAGCCATCATGTGCTACTTCAATCCTTCTGAAGGTTAAACATTCCAAGTTCCTCCAACTGATCCACATATGGCACATTTTTAGGCCCTTTCTTTACCATCCTGATGGTTTTCTGATAGATACTCTTTAATTTGTAAATATCCTCTTTAAATACACAGCCCATAACTGAACACAATATTCACTCATGATATGTTCTGACCAGATATTGCATAGCAGAACTACAATCTGACTTCTGGTGAACATTATATTTCTATTTCTAAAGGCCTTGAAAGTACCATCGTTTAGCTAAAACTGCTCTTCTTCTCATGTTTCTTTAACTTTGGGTTATCGTTTCTGTCACTTCTTTGTTTGTATGATGTGTGCAGATGTTTGAATTATCATTCATTCTAGATATGATGGGTGGAAGTTGTACTATATTTCATGTGGCTGTATCAGGGCCATGATATGCTAACACATTTCTCTCAATTGCCTTCTCTAATGGAATTGTGGTTACCCTCTATCTTGAGGTTTTGAAATTCACTTCATCCTCACAATAACTCTCAGGTTTGATGATGCCAGCTACCTTTTTATTACACTATTCAGAATAAAATATTGCTACAAGAACTGCACTATTAATACAGAGCACATTACCTAAAGCCTGGGTAATTTGAGCACTGGAGTTCTCTGTCATCTTTAAAGGCTTGAGTTGCTTTCACTAAAATAACACATTAAATTTGTATATATTTAAGCATACAGTCTAATTGAAACCTAAGGAATTGATGGCACCATAACCAGCCCAAGTGATAAATTAGAGACAATCATAGTGTGCTGATAAATAAGAAAGTTATAAACACAGAGATAGAAATACAAACAAAGGCTTCTTCTTGACTCAAAAAGAAAAAAAATAACTGACACAACTTAGGGAATTTTCAGATTATAGTCTAGCAGATGCACTGCAAAAAGATTAGTGTGGAAGCCTAATTTTTAACTCTAAAAGATACTTGTTGTGCTCTAATTGCCCATAAAAGAAAACTATGAAAAGGAAGATTTATTTTGATTTCATTATGCTTCATCAATCATGGCTGGAAAATGAGGAGTTTTCAATCCTCATCTCTCATCGGCTATAGACAGATACTTCAAAAATAAATCTATGTGTGGATATGTGCACATATTCCTCAAAGCATAAAATCTGGCTTGGAAATCTCTTAACAATCAACAATGCAGCCAAGGAGGTAGAGGAATCTGCTTATTCAAATGTTTGAAAAGGGACTAGCGAGATGCCAGAAGCAGCAAGGCTTTTCTACTTGTGAAGGTCTAACTGTTGGCCTGGATCCCTCAGCTGGCTCTTTTCTGCACTTGAAGACTTCCAAACATTGTTACCACAAGCAATAATTGGGTACTTGAGTGGCCCTGGAATTTTTCACCAGGCTCTAATTGGATGTCAGATCTCAGTGGATGATACTTTTGATTTAATACCAACACCATCACACGTCTACCCGGCATAAACCTTGGACATCCTTCAAGGTATGATTTTACAATCGTTCTGGTATGCAATTGTACAAATAACCAGTGAATCCTTCTCCCAGAATTCCTTGAACATGGAACAACCAGAATTATTATTACAAAAATACACATATGGGATTAAAAAACATAGATAACCCACTGCTGAAATGATGACAATTAGCATGTCACCTGGAAACAAAATCTGGAATTTGAATTTTCAAAGATATCTATTTGTAAAGGGAGATGGATATAATCTCACTTAATAAAATGGAAAAAGACTATTATTATTGATGTTTTAAATGTAATGAAAGAGAAAACTAATTATATTTCCCCAGGAAAATAGTCATGAAATTTAAAAATAAATTATGTTAATATCATTTGCATAACCTATATTTTATTAGGATTTATTATATCATTTGCATAATCTATATTCTCCCCACTGTTCATCCCTCCTTTTCAATAATATAATAAAAATAATTGAAATAATAAAATAAGAATAAATATAATAAAATAGTAAATATAAAAAAATAAATAAATGACAAAAATAAGGTGAAAATTCAGCAATATATAAAAAATTCTGATATTATATGCAATCTTTTAAACCTATAATATTTCACCTCTACAAAGAACTGGGTAGAGGTACCTTCTCATATCTCTTCATAATAATAATAATTTCACTCCAATTTTAATTGTGTTGTTCCTTCCCTCTAAATTTTTGTACTAATTGTGTTCATTCTTTTTCTTTTTATGCTTACTTTACATTAGTTTAAGTAAGATTTCTTATTTTTCTGTCTATTTTTTCCTTTTTTCTTTTTTCTCACTAGGAATGGTCCATTACATTCATGTACAATGATTTGTTTAGCTAATCTCTAAACTACAGATATGGGCAATTAGATGGCACAATAGATAGAGTGTCAAGCCAAGAGTCAGGAAAACTCATCTCCCTGAGTTCAAATCTGGCCTCAAATACTTACTAGCTTGAAAGACCCTGGGCACTTCACTTAACCCTATTTCCCCAGTTTCCTTATCTAAAAAAATAAGCTGGAAAAGGAAATGGCAAACTACTACAGTATCTTTGCCAAGAAAACTTCAAATGGGAGTCACAAAAAGTCAACACAACTGAAATTACTGAACAACAATAAAACTATGTATATATACTTTGCTAGGAAAGCAATCATAAAATTTCCAATCAAAGATGAAATCAATGCCAGTAATATTAATACAGAAAACTACAAAACCAGTATTTTCAAGCATATAGTTTAAGAATGGATAACCATGCCATTAAACAGCTAAAATGCTACTAAAATGGTGAGAGTCCTTATTAAGACCTGATAAACACTCAGTAGTTGGTCCTTCTCAGTATTATAACAACACCACCTACAAAACAATGACAATAACATATGTTTCTATATGGTCAGCTAGATGATGCCTTGGATAGATCACCAAGCTTAGAATTTGGAACACTCATCTTCATGAGTCCAAATCTGGCCTGAGATACTTAATAGCTGTGTGACCCTGAAGTCACTTAAACCTGTTGGTCTTAGTTCCTCATTTGTAAAATGGAAAAGGAAATGGCATACCATTCTAGAATCTTTGCCAAGAAAATCCCAAAATAGGGTCACAAAGAGTCGGACACAACTGAAAAACATGTTTCTATATAATTGAAGGTTTTACAAATTAATTTTTACACAACAACCCTTTGAGGCATTATAGCCCCACTTTGCATGTGAGAAAAGGCAGGTTCAGGGAGTTTTAACAGACTAGATAGATAAATAGATGGATAGATAGATAGATAGATAGATAGATAGATAGATAGATAGATAGATAGATAGATAGATAGCTTATTTAGTGTTTTCTATGCACCAGACATTAGGCTAAGCACTGGGGATATAAGCAAGTGAAACAGTGGCTTACTTCTAAAAGCTTGCATTCTAGTGAGGGGAGATATCGCCTATAGAGATAATAGAAGGGCACAGAAATTTGAGTGTCAGAGCCAGGTCTCAGAAACAGGTTTTCTGATTCCAATATCAAAAACGCGTTAATTATGTAAACACTAAGTTAGCCAGTGCCAGTGGAACTATGTGGTTTGTAACATTGTGATAGACAGCCCATGTGCATGGTATTTCTTTGTATCATAGTGTCTGTTGTAACACATTCAGTTTTATATAAACATTTGAGCCTGGGCAGGCACAGATGCTATTACATGTTTTTGGCAGCCCACCTTTGCCCTCTCTTTCCCCACACAAAATCTAGCCTTTATAGCCAGGTCTTACCTTTTCAGAAATCCATCACTGAATGGGGGTCTTATTTATGTGTTTGTATTGAAAGTCTGTAAGTTTTCATTTGCTACTAGAAATCACTGTAATTTTACCTATTCGAATAAAAAGGGATGACTAGATATGAACATTTGGTCAGAATGCTATAAAAGGACTTTTATTCATAGTCTGGCTAGACTAGATGCTCTCTGAGGTCCCTTTCAACTCTGACATTTTGTTTCATTATTAATTTAGACTGTATATTCCACAAATATCAAAAATTTGAGGACTAAAAGAAGTTTAATGCTGGAATTGCTCATGTGGGCTAAGAAATTATTAATGTCCTTTCTTCCACCATATATGTGTCAAGTAGGCAGACTTTAGCTTCTCCCTTGCTTTCAATTAGCTGATAGTTACCAGTAAATAAAGGCTGATTGAGATGAGTGAGTCATTAGTTATCCTACATCATTTGTTTAGTTATTATAATTTTGGTGCACCAAGAATGAAACCGAGTATTTAGAGAATTATTCCTATGAATAATTCCAATTATGAAGAATTCCAATGAATAAAATACCAAAAAGCATCACAATGAAAGTGCTAGGATAGCACTGAAAAAAAATGTTATTAAATTTTCATTGGAACACTAATTTAAAATATTAAGGTAAATCACATTAAGATTCTTTACAAAACACAAAATGTGATTCTAATAAAATATTCTCAAAATGAAGATACTTTATGATGAGATAAAGATATGTCGTGTAGACACTAATCTTAAACTCAGAACTAATAGTATTTTATTTTGGAAGGGGAGAAAAAGAAGTCTAGTCAATAAGCAACTATCATCCTGGTGTGATGCTGAGCCCCAGGCCAGCTTTCTGTCTACTAGCTACTCAGCCTCCATTTCTTTTACTTTTATTGGCTAAGCTTTGTCTTCCTAATTATGCTTGAGCCTAATATTAAAATTAAAATGAATTTCTGAAGTTTATACCAATTAGTAATGGATTTTCTGTAAATAATATGTAAAATTATTGTTTGTACATAATCAAATGGTAACTGTGTATGTAATCTCAAAACTTTATTTGATTAAAGAATAATAAAGACTTTTTTTCTCAATCCAAACTCTTAAATTCTAGATGTATATTTTGTCAAAAGTCACTTTGTAGCACACATACATTCTAGCATATCTCTCAAGAGATTAGTCAGCTCTTGGCTCATTACATGAGAAAAATCTTATTCCTTTAAATCACAACTATTTTGTGTTCATGTTATTTCATGTTAACTGCAAGACCACACAGAGTATATAATTGAGATGGGTACCCATTGAATAGATAGAGAGTTTGTATAGAGATATGATTAGAAGGGGAAAACAAATCTGATTTTCTGATATCTTTTTGACTGCCTTGGGGAAAACAGTGCTGTGAAATAAATCTTTCACTTTTGTGGTGAAATCTTTTCAGGACATCTAATCTTTATTTTCTCTGACCCTATAAAGGTTGTTTAATTCAGTAAATCAGAATCTTTCCAAAGATTAAATCATGTAAGCCATGCCTTAATGTAAAGTTATACACTTTTCTATTTAAGTAGGTGCCCAAAGCATTCATCTCATCACTTCCCATCTGGCTGTACTCCTGGATTTATTCATCATGTTCTCTGGAATCTCATCTTCCTCTAAGATGACATCAAACATGCAGCTCACCTCTTAGTATCCTTGCCCCTGGGACCCCTCCCTCTCTCTTATTGGAGAGGGTAGAGGGTGGAGGGTGGAGAGCTTGTCCTAGATCCTCCATTTAAGGAGGGTACCCAGGAAAGCCATTATCATTTCTTACCTGGCTGTACTCATCTGGACTTTGGACTTCATATATAGGTTCATTCTCTGCCTTCCCTGCTTGTCAGCTTCTTTTTATGTGCTCTCTTCCCTCATTCGACTATGAGTTCCATGAAAGAAGGGACTGTCTTAGCCCTTTCTTTGTGTATCTGGCAGTTAGCACACTGCCTGGCACACAGTAGACTCTTACTAAATGACTGACTGAATGAATCACATATGAATTCAGGATGTATTTTATTTCATCCTTGCACAAGGATAGCTAGCCCCACACCCCATACATGTCAATATGCTTTAATAATATTTGTAAAGTCTTATATGAGAAAATTTATGTGTTATAATGTTCATGACAGATACTTATGAAACATTAAGAAATTCTCTGTTAAAGCAAGCAGCTGCTGTAACTGATAGCTCTGCAGTTATGTGAAAAAATCCCTTTGATGTTTGTGGTAACTTCTCTGGAGCAGCAAAATGTAAGAATGATGTTGGTTATATTGTTGGCATTCTTACTTAGAGCACACTTAATGTCCTTTTCTATCACCATATTTCTTTAATTCATTGTCAAATTACAATGTATTAAGTGCAAATGCATTGATAGCAACTATCAGGTTACTGAACAATCAGATGACTGGGGCCATTGTCAATAAGATAATTTTCAAGGCTTATTTTTTTTCTTTCTTTCAGTGTAGGTGAACATTTAGCCAAATTAAGGGGGGAAATAAGACACCTATTATCTAATCTTTGAGACTTCATGTGAAATAGCAAGAGAGTGATCTCTAAAAATTCCAAACCCTTAATAGCTGAATATGTGGTTTTAATTATTTCCATATATCCCACAAACAGGAGTTCAATTATTTTTCCAGGTTGAAATAACAGGCATTGAAATGTACATATATTTAACTTATCATTAAATGATACATTAAGGTTGATAAATGTTTTACATTCATTTTCTCATTTGATCCTCACAACTGATAGACGCTATCAACAATATGGATATATACTCTTCTGGGCACCTAACTGGTTTCAATAAACACTAAAAACTTCCTTAGCCTAATAGGGAACTTTTCATCTAGATTGGCATTTGCCACTACTTCCTCCTCTTAAATTCTGTAAACGTGTTTCTTAAAGATAATACATCATTTGATAGGTATAAAGGAGATTCTACTTTAGTTGCAATGGGTCCTTTTTTTTCTTCAAATTTCCTCATAAGCTTTTTTACTGTATCTTTAAAAAGGCTAGTCAGGGTACATTTTGTCGTTCTCAGTGATACTTTTACTTCCTATTTTGAACTTTCTTAGCTCAACCACGACGTGTCCTTAACATAGATTCAGTTAAGCCAAAAGCTCATTCAACACCCTTAGCTCCCCTATAGAACCTTAATAATCCAGTTTTGCCTCCAATGAAATGGATTTACTTTGCTTCCTGCCCACAAGTTACACTCATTATTTGAAATTTACTTGGCACTCATAAAAAAATTCTTATAAAATTAACATAGTGATTAAAGGATGGAAAACAAAAGGCCTTCAAATGAGCCCAATGTGCCATGTGCAAAATTTCTGTAGCATGTCCTTAAATACTTATAAACACAGAGACAGCATACAACTCAAGCATTTCCCTGAAGAAACCAATTTGCCATCAACAGATTTGAAACTATGGTAATGGCATGTGTTGCATTTTATGTGAAAAGTCCTCCTTTGTGAAAGAAGTGTATTATGGCAAAAAGAACACACAAAAATGACTTAAGTGGGAAACTATCATGTTCTCAGGATCTCTGACTTACTCTCTTCTAAATCGCTGTCTAGACGGATCTTAGCTGTAACAAAGTACAGAGTATATGCTTGTGTAATTTTAGGAAATAATACATGCTCAGGAAATTAGCTTCAAAATTAAGCAACAAATCCAACCAAAGAAATTTCAAACATTGCTACTCCAAGTAAGGCTTCTTTTTTAGCTGAGTAAATTAAGGACTAAATTAAGATCAGCATAACCTTTCCCTTAACCTTACAAAACATTATTTCAGCAACATGGGGGAAATGTGGGTGCTAATTGTTGTGGCAACTAATGTAAGAGTTGTATTCCATATATCATTGTTTATTCTGAGCATTGTGCTAGTTGCTTAAAGGCCAAATCAATCCCCTTAACAGCACCAAAATTAGACACTAATGCCCAGGAAAATTCCATTACATTTACTAAAGTGATTCACATTAGAGAGTAGGGGACACAAGTGCGGGTGGAAGAAAAGGTGTTCCTACCTTAAGCGGAGGTCCTTGGCATGTGAAATGGGTAAATTGTAGTTATAGTTGATATCTATATATTATTTATGTCTACATATAGGCCAACTGTGTGACCCTGGGCAAGTCGCTTAACCTCTGCCTGCCTCAGTTTCCCCATCTGTGAAAAGGAGATAATATACCATCTATCTCAAGATTAATGTGAGGAAAAAATGAAATAATATTTATAAAGCAATTTGCAAATTTTTAAGTGCTTTATATATATACATGTATATATTTAACTTATCATTAAATAATACAATAAGGTTGAATAAGTGTTTTACATTCATTTTCTCATTTGATCCTCACAACTGATAGGCACTATCAGCAACTCCACTTTCCAGAAAATGAAACTGACACCCAGAGAGGTGATATAACTTACCCAGGGTCACACAACAAAGATGTACCCAAGGCTAGATTTGAGCACAGAACTTCCTGAATCCAAGGCCAAAATTCCATCCACTACCCTAGATCGGTTCATATAGATCATTGGCAGATATTAGTTGAGCTGAATTTTCCCTTTTGCAATGTTCATGATCAAAATAAGTAGGTTTTATTGCAATAACAAAATAATCATGATATATATTCGTTACATTCTCAAAGTCCAAGATAAAGAACTATATTGGTAATGAGAAGAACATTGCTTTGGTAATGAATTTAGTTCATGATTCTATCATTGATTTACATAATTATTGAATAGGGTCTTTAAATAATGTGTGTAAAGTAGAGTCTTATAGTTGCATTACAATTACCTCAGGGAGGGGATTAATCCAGTGATATCTATAAGGAGTTCCAGAAATAGTTCATTGACAATGCAACTAGATGAAGTATGAAGATGATCAATCACTGGCTAAATTATTTATACCATATAGACCAAGTAAAAGATTGTATCTCTTTCCTGAGGATCTGAACTATGGGAAGGATCATAAAATCATTTTATAATTGGAGGCCTTTTATGAAATCCCTTTATTTTACAATCAAAGAAACTGAAAATCAAAGAGCTTTCATAACTTGACCAAGGTCACATGAGTAGCAAATATAAAGAGCAGAATCTGAGTTTATTTGCCCAGACTTCAAAGCTATTGCTCTCTACTGTGCAACTCTTCACCCTCACAGAATGATTATGATTTATTGGATGTGGAGGGGAGGATGTTTAAGGAGTAACAATTGATTAAATAAAAACAATTACAAAATTACAAAATGGGTTTTAGTCCTACACAGCTCCCTTCAATTTCTGCTTTGATGGTAGAATCACACAGATCTTAAATAGTCTAAAAACCTTTATTTAACTTGACAATATAATTTTTTATTTTATTTTTAGTTTTCAATATTCACTTTCATAAGATTTTGAGTTTCAAATTTTCTCCCCATCTCTCCCCTTTCCACATCCCAAATTAGTGTGTAATTTGATATAGGCTCTAGATATACATTCATATTGAACCTATTTTCACATTAATCATGCTGTAGAGAAGAATTAGAACCAATGGGAGAAATCATGAGAAAGATAAAAAAACAAATAAAGGAAAAAAGAGAGCAAATAATATACTTCACTCTGTATTCAGACGCCATAGTCCTTTTTCTGGATGTGGACAGTATTTGCAATCATGAGTCCTTTGGAGATAAGTCTATCAAAGTTAGTCATTGCACATTATTGCTGTTACCGTGTACAATGTTCTTTTGGTTCTGCTCACTTTACTCAGCACTAGTTCATGTAAATCTTTCCAGGTTTTTCTGAAGTCAGCCTGCTCATCACTTCTTATAGGACAATAGTATTCCATTACATTCATAACTTCTTGAGCCATTCCCCAACTGATGGACATCCTCTCAATTTCCAATGCTTTGCCACCACAAAAGGAGCAGTTAGAAATATGTTTTTTTTTTGTACATGTGAGTTCTTTTCCTATTTTTATAGCTCTTTGGGCTTAGCTCCAAATTGTACTCCAGAATGGTTAGATCAGTTCACAATTCTACCAACAATGCATGTGTCCCAATTTTCCCATATCTCCTCCAGCATTTATAATTTTCCTGTTTTGTCATGTTAGCCAATCTGATAGATATGATTTAGTACCTCAGAGTTGTTTTGATTTGCATTTCTCTAATCGATAGTGATTTAAAGCCTTTCATCATACGTCTATAGATAGCTTTACTTTCTTCCTCTAAAAACTACCTGTTCATATCCTTTGACCATTTACCAATTGGGGAATGATTTGTATTCTTAAAAATTTGTTTCAATTCTCTATATGTTTTAGAAATGAGGCCTTTATCAGAGACACTGGTTATAAAAATTCTTTCCCAGCTTTCTGCTTCCCTCCTAATCTTGGTGGCACTGGCTGTGTATAAAAACTATTCAATTTAATGTAATCAGTATTATCCATTTTGTGTTTCATAATGTTCTCTATCTCTTGTTTGGTAATAAATTCTTCCATTCTCTATAAATATGACAAGCAAACTATTCCTTGCTCTCCAAGTTTGCTTGTAGTGTCAGACTTTATATCGAAATTGAGTACCCATTTTGACTTTATTTTGGTATACAGTGTAAGATGTTGATGTATGCCTAGTTTCTGCCATACTGTTTTCCAGTTTTCCCAGCAGTTTTTGTCAAATAGTGAGTTCTTATCCCAGAAGCTGGAGCCTTTGGGTTTATCAAACAGTAGATTACTAAAGTCATTGAGTACTGTGTCTTGCATAACTAACCAGTTCCATGATCCACCACTCTACTTCTTAGCCAGTACCAAGCGGTTTTGATGATTGCTGCTTTATAATACAATTTAATATCTGGTATGGTTAGGCCAACTTCCCTAGAATTTCTTTTCATCAATTCCCTTGATATTCTGGACCTTTTGTCCTTCCAGATAAATTTTGTCATTATTTTTCTAGCTCTATAAAATAATTTTTCAGACATAGGTGAAGCTAAGATGGCAGAGTGAAAGCAGCGACCTGCTTGAGCTCTCCCCCAAACTCCTTAAAATACTTGTGGAAAATGACTCTAGACAAGTTATAGAGCAGCAGAAGCCACAAAATGAGAGACTGAAACAGGTTTCCCTCCCAAGACAATATGGAAGGTTGAAAGGAGGTATCTATTGCCCTGGACTGGGAGAAGAACACAGTCCAACATGGGCCACACCTGTACAGACATGGCTGGAGTAGGCATTTGGGGAAAGAATCATTGGAAGCTGTGGCGGTTTCCAGACTTCTAACCCACAAACACCAAAGACGGCTTTGAAGGTCAGTGGGAAAGGTCTTTTTCCTGGGTGACAGAGGAGTGTAGTCCATTCCCAGCCCCGGCTACAGGGTGCTGGCAGCCACTGTCGCAGAGGTAGTTTCTTCTGGAACTCTTGGCCTACAGACAGTGGGGGAACCAATTAGCTAATCAGAGGGGGATTGTAGGGATCTCTTTGCTGGCTATGAGACAGGATTCTCTTGCTTTGCCCATGCTTGGAGCTGGGTTGCAGTCCTGGGGTTAGGAGGAGCACTGGCATGGTGGAGCCTGTGGTGGCAGTAGAGAGGGAATCCTCCTCATAGTTCCAAGGCAGAAAAGAATGCTTGTGGTCACTCAGAGACCAGAGTACACAGGAGAGGAGTAAAGACCTCTCCTTTCATCTTGCCATTGTGGAGGAACTGAAAATTTACAGGTCCCTAGAAATATCTCTGAAAACAGCTGAACAAAACCCTTGAAGCTTGGGGCAGTATACCCTTCATTTAATGAAGAGCTCAAAAGTCAAGTAAACAAAAAACAGCAAATAGGGAAAATCAGATTATAGAATCTTACTTTCTTGGTGAAAAGGTATTTACTTACTTCCTTGGTGACAAGGAAGATTAAAACCTGCAACCAGAAGAAGATAGCAAAGTTAAAGCTTCTTTATCCAAAGACTCCAAGAAAAATATAAATTGTTCTCAGGCCATGGAAGAGCTCAAAAAGGATTTGGAAAATCAAGTAAGAGAAGTAGAGGAAAAAATTCAAAGAGAAATGAGAGTGATGCAAGAAAATCATGAAAAATAAGTCAACAGCATGCTAAAGGAGACCCCAAAAATGCTGAAGAAAATAACACCTTAAAAAATAGACTAATCCAAATGGCAGAAGAGGTCCAAAAAGCCAACGAGGAGAAGAATGTCTTAAAAACAGAATTGTCCAAATGGAGAAGTAGGTCCAAAAGCTCAATGAAGAAAATAATTCCTTAAAAATTATCATGGAGCAAATGGAAGCTAATGACTTTATGAGAAATCAAGAAATTATACAACAAAACCAAAAGA